>WBNO01008063.1:0-16468 GCA_013400575.1 Peucedramus taeniatus | reverse complement strand
TCAGCCTTCTCAAGGCATCACCAGTTCTGCCCTTATCCATCTCTTCCTGGAGATGTTTTCAGACTGGAGCCTCTGAAGAGCCCAACCTGTGCTGACCTCCAGTGATTACTCATGGAGCTGTCCCATCTCCAGGGAAATAAACACAACTTAAAACCAGCTCAGAGTCCAGATCAACCCCTGATCTTAAGAACCACAGCCATAAATTTCAGCCTATCGTGGACATCTGGAACTTTCAGTTGCATCCTTGCCCGTTATTTTTTATAAATATGGAATGTGCAGAGTTTATTTTTCCTTCGGATGGTGACCACAGCACATTTTCTCTCTTTGGGAACGAGATCCCAGCTGGATACGCTGCAGGCAGGAGAAGACCTTTGCCTCTTGGATTTGTGAGCTGTTCCCTGAAGTTTTCCATCCCCAAACATCTCATTCCAGACAGGATTTCACCCAAAAGGAGAGTTTAGTAGCACTGGTAATTAATAATCTTTAAAATCAAGCTCTGATTTGATCAGAAATCTGAAACTGATCTGAACCTCCATAAACTGTTGGAAAAAAGTGGCTCTTTATCAGCTCTAAAGCAGGGCCTCAGCACTAAAGGGTCTATATTTAAAATTTACATTTATAGACCTAGTTAATTACTTTTGTTTTCATTACTTTAGTAAACAAAAGCCTTGCTCCACAGTCATCTAAAAATTTTAGGAGTAACCCCACTGATTTCAGCAGGATTTGGGTCTTGCTCTAGAACAATGTATTGTATTCAATGAAATTATGATATTATCTCATGAGTATTAAATATTATTTAATGAATCAAATTAAAATTGAACACATTTTCTCATCACGGTCTGCATTATTCTCTAGTTCTTATTGTCATCATTAATGGGATGTTATAACAATAATTAACTTCAGTTTTACTGATGAAATTCTGAGCTCAAGCAGCTCCTTTTCATTGTAAATCTCCAGTTCTTCCCTGAATTTTTTTGATCCTTAATCCTCTGCCCAAAGTGATGATTTTTTGTGGTTTCTTCTGTTTATTTTCTGGCTCTTTACTCCCCCCCTTTTCCTCTACCAGTGACTTGATCTAAAATTTAATTCAGTCATTAATTTTCTCTCTCAATTCCCCAATGGCTATAAAAAAGGATCAAGAAGGGAACAATCCATAATTAGGCTTTTCTTTGACCAAACATGAAGGGAATTTTTTGGGAATTAGGTGCAGATTTCCGTGGTGTTACTGTGGCAAAGCTGGGAATGTTGTGAAGGAATCACAGTAAAATTTTATTAAAAAAAAAAAAATCCAACTTTATTCTGACAGTGATAGTGGGAGAAGTGACATTTATCTGATTAAAAGGATTATCCCATCCTTGTTTTTCCAGGACACTGATTTTGACCAATCCCAGGTTTTGTATTGGGTTAAGCCACCTAAAAAAAGAAAAGGATTTGAGTAGAACCACTTCTGATGTTCATCCATCTTCATTCCAAAAGGTGTGGAAACCCTCAGTGAGCCCAAATTTATGCCCTGTCCAGAGCTGAAATTCTGCTCAGGAATATGGAATATCCTTTTTTATTTTGGTTTGGTTTGAGTTTTTGGTTGTTTTGGTTTTGTTTTTTTTTGGTTTNTTTTTTTTTTTTTTTTTTTTTTCCCCCCTTTTTTTTTTTTTTTTTGTTTTTTTTTTTTTTTTTTTTTTTTTTTATGTGTCTGCATGTCTGCATCAAACAAAGACTAAAATAGGGAAACTCAGGTGTGTGCTGGGTGGGGGAGAAGCAGGAGAGAGAGCCTGGGCAAGGGTGGGAGTCAATCCCTCAGAAAATCCCAGGATTCTGGGATAAGTGGAAAACCTCCTGTAGCACCTGGAAAAGACAAGGTTTAGCATCCAGAACCATCAGTTTTCCCATTTTTCTGGAACACGATGAGTTGCCCCAAGGAAAATACCTGCATACATCAAAAAATTCCTGCTCCCACCTGGCTCAGCCTGCAAAAAAATATTTTTGTTTGTTTTTCTTTGGGGTTTTTTTGGGTTTGTTTTTTATTTGTTTGTTTTGTTTTGGGGTTTGGGGGATTTTTAGGTGTTTTTTTGTTGTTGTTTTGGTTTGAGGTTTTTTATTTGTTTGCTTTGGGGTTTTTTTTTGTTTGGTTTTTTTGGGCTTTTGGGTTTTCACTTTCCGTTTTGTTTTGCGTTTAGTTTTTTTGGGGTGGTTTTTTTTTTATTTTTGGGTTCTTTTTCTTTTTCTTTCTTTTCCCTCATCTCTCGGCTCCCGTGGGACAAGCCCTGGGAAAGAATCGCCGCCGCTCTCAGCGATCCCGACGTTGTTCCTGGAATTGTTTCCCGGTGCCTGCCATTTGACACCGATGGTATCACGCTGTAATTACCGGCAGCTGAGGGCAGGAGGGAGCGATGCAATCCCAACAGCGCTTTCCAACTCCTGAAAGGAAAAAAAAAAACCCAAAAAACCAAAGAATCACGACTTTCCCAGAGTTATTAGGAGGTATTATTACCTTTTATTAATGAAGGAATTAGTAATGGCATCATAGGATAGACGGAGTGAGAGTTTAACTCTCATCCTCATGGCAAAAAAAGATAATAAATGTTATTTACAGGCAAAAAGGGGGAATGTTGCTTGAGATCACACAGGATGTTTGTAACAAGAGAAGTGATAATGCCAAGACTGTGGGATTGATCCCTGTCTGGGCCATTCATTAAATTTGGACTCAGTGATCTGTCTGGATTCCTTCCAACTCAGAATATTCTGAGGTGATTCATCCCAGCATATTTAGATATTCCTGATATCCTGATGGGATTTCTGTAATGGAATTTGCAGTGGGAGACTGACCCCTTGGATTCATTTTTAGTGCTTAAAACCCTCACTCAGTTTCAGTTTGATCTTTGTGGTGTTTCTTTTTTTTTTTTTAATTGGTTTTAAACACTGAGGGGTGTGGGCTTGACTTATATTGCACAGATCCCTTCCAGGTAACCCGTGGGACATCAGGAATTTCCAAATACCAGGCTGAAAAATTGGGATTTCCTACTTTGCACCTGCTGATCCCTAGGGAACTCTTCAGCTTTCATTCCATTTCAGCAATGCCTTTAAAAATAGACCCTGTGGGAAGCGTGGAGGTATTTGTGGAGGTAAGGCTGAGCTTTGGGAGAGGTGACAGAGGCCAGGCAGAGGTGACCAAGGCAGCCCAGCAGGAAGTCCTGGCTAAGCCAGCCCTGATTCCCACCTGTTCCCTGCAGTCCTTTCACAGCCACTAATAATAAAGGGTTTGTGTTTCCCCGAGCCCTTCATCCCTTGTGATCCCAAAGCACTTCACAAATGACACCTCCGAAGGTCACGGGGCTGGAATCCAGCCTGGCCCAGCCACAACAATGGGAAGGGAGGAGAGGCACAGCCAAGGACAGCAGGGAGAATTCCCATTTATGCTGATGCCTCAGGTTTTAGCTTTTATATTTTCAGATTCTGTGCTGCTTTAGTTTGTGGGTCTGGGCTTCATATTAGGGGATGGTGAGCTCTCTGTACAGAGCAGGGAGACAAAACAATTCCTGCTCTAGCTGGGGACCAAGGACAAATGATCCAAATCTCAGCCCAAGAGCACAAACAACGTGGGCTGAAGAGAGAAAAACAAGAAGGATGGGACTGCGTGGGCTAAAGCTGGAATTGGACAATGAACTCCAAGATGCAAATGGAGCAGAACTGATCCAAGGGAGAGACCCCGTGCCCGCTCGAGCATTTTGGGACCATTTTGGTTCATCTTGGGTGCAGCCCTGGCTGGGCTCTTGTGCTGCCCAAGGTGGATCCATGGAGGCCTTTTAATAAATCCCTGCTTTAATCTTTAGCTCAGTCTAGTCTCTGTTCTAGGTCAGCCTTCTCAAGGAATCAATGTGAAATGTGCTTTTCAAGCCCATCCGGAGCTGGGGTTGTAAAGCAGCCCAGGGTGTTACAGGGTGCTAAAAATCCTTGGATTTAACCCTTGGAAGACGGAAGAGATGGGGAAGAAAAGGTAAAAAAAAGGAAAACAGGGCTAATGACACCACTTCAATTCAATGCTGTGGTTCCAGAGAGGCTGCACAGTTTCAACCTGGTGCTCAGGCTGTTAATCCATCCCCTCTAGTGCCCTTTCCCTGGATTAGTTGTGCTGTTTATCCATTGTTCCAAGGCAATGAAATGACTCACACCGTGCCTTGTTCCCAGGAAATCTTGCCAGGTGAGGGAGGGTGACATTTACTGGGGGACCTGTTAATTGGAACCCACCCTAATAACACAAACAAAACAGAAATCTCCAGTTCTGCGTGGCCCGGGCTTTATCATCCCATCTCTGGGAAGCTCCGTGTGCCTGTTCCACTGGGCAGCCCCGAACAATCCCCTCTCACAGCTCCTTCAATTATGACAAGGAAAGGCCAAAGGGTTCCTGAAATGGAATATTCAATGGCTCTGGGAGGGGTCAGGGAGAGGAAAACTCATTTTCCCAGGAGAGAAAGTCAAGCATTTGTCCCTCAGGGAGCCACTGCATCTTCGCAGGTTGGGAAGAGCTCTGTGGGAAGCCAGGGAAGGGATGAACAGATCCATTTCCTGTGTCCTGATCACAGTGATGGCTTGTGAAGGCTGACCTAGAACAGAGACTAGACAGCGTTAAAGAATACAGTAGGGATTTATTTTGAGGCCTCAATAGATCCACCTTCGGCAGCACAACCCAAAATGGTCCCAAAATGCACGACTGGGCACAGGGTCTCTCCTTTTGATCAGTTCTGCTCCATTTGCATCTTGGAGTTCATTGTCCCATTCCAGCTTTAGCCCATGCAGTCCCATCCTTCTTGTTTTTCTCTCTTCAGCCCACGTTGTTTGTGCTCTTGGGCTGAGATTTGGATCCTTTCTCCTTGGTGCCCAGCTGGAGAAGGAATTGTTTTGTCTCCCTGCTCTGTGCAGAGAGCTCAGCATCCCCTGATATGAAGCTCAGAACTGCACACTAAAGCAGCACAGAATCTGAAAATAGAAAAGCTCAAACCTGAGGCATCACCAGGATTGATCCACAGGGTGACATCAGGTGGAGGCAGCTGGAGATCCATTAAATATGGTCCCAAGGTGCAGAGGTGCTCTTAGATCTGCTGCCTCTCTCTTTTTTCAATCCAGGAGAATTTATTCCCCAGGATTTACAGGTGAAAATGAGGCAGTCGCTGTCCTATGCCCAAACTTCTGCAGAAGTGCAGAGGGAAAACACAGAGCCTGTTCCACTGGATAAATCCTCTCCCTGTGCATTCTTGCCTAATTTTTATCTTCTTTCAAGAAGGAAATATAAATCTTAGAATCAGAATTATTTTATAATCACAGAACCCCAGAGTGATTTGGGTTGGAAGGGACCTTAAAGCTCATCCAGTTCCACCCCTGCCATGGGCATGGACACCTTCCACTGTCCCAGGCTGCTCCAAGCCCCATCCACCCAGGGAAAACCAGGAATTACAAATATCACAGTTTTGACCCTTTGAGCAACTCCATTTAAATTTCCCCCTTAGCCAGTGCTGAATATTAGCTAGGGATTAAATATAATAAAAAGTCAGGGCAGTAATTTCAATTATCAATTGAAATATTTGGGTTGTCCCAGATGCCACCAAAACACAGAATTGGAAGCAAAGGGAATGTCCCTGACAAGGAATGGGGTTGTACAGAAATATACAGAGCAAGATGAAAGGGGCAGCCAAAAATTGAAGCAAGAAAGGACTCCCAGAGTGTTGCAGAAGGCTTTAAACAATCACTTTTGCCACTGTAGGGGAAAAGAAATAGAAAATAAAGGAATAATAATTTTAAGAAGTCCCTCTCTGCCGTCTGGTAGGGAATTACAAAACATACCAATGCTAGAAGCCAATCTCCATCTCCAATTCCACTTCTCTTTGCAGCCAAAACCACAGGGGAGCAAATAAAATCCAGATCCCAAAGCCAAAGGCTTCTTTTATGGATCCATCAGATCTCTGGGAGTTGCCTGTGTCCAACCTGCTGGAATGTGCTGGTGTCCCTGCTCCATCCCTATGTCCTGAGCTCCAGATGTACCTTAGGAGAGACAGACAAGGGAAAATGAGGCAATTCATCCCAGACACAAGTGGGCAGGGGATAACAATCTCTCTGGAATGAAAATGAGACATTTTCTGTGGTCAGCAAAACCTCTGCCATGGCTGGGGCTGCTCTGAATCCATCACAGCCCAGCAAGGGGAAAAAAGAGGGATAAATCTCTGTGGATAAAAACTCTTCTTTTAAGCAGGGGTTCCCAAAGTGCCAGAGGTGCTTCCCTAAAGGTCCTGAAGGAGCAGCCTGGGGATTCTGGAGTTGCACTTGTTCGTTCTGGGAGGTGTGAGGGTCACTGCAGCCACAGGGCTGGAGAAAAGATCCATGAGATCACCTGGATTCCACAGGAGAGAAGGGACAACTCCATTTCTGGGAGGTGGGGAACTCCAAAATGGATCACCGGAGCTGATCCCCCAGGAATCCCTTTGCACACGGATTTTTGGGAAGGGCTCATTCACTCAGACTCTTTCTTTGTGGCGTTTTGGGCACATCTCTGCCTCAGCTGGGGGTGTTTGCTCCAGGAAAGGCCCTGATCTCATCGGTGTGCTCCAACTGCCAGGTGTCCTGCAGCCCCAGGGGATCTCCAGGAACACTGGATGCCGATGTTGATGCTGGTGAATCATCCCTTTGGAGAGCAGAGGCACCCAGGGGCTCATCCAGCTGTCTAAGCACGGATGTCTGCTGGAATTTGAGCTGTCTGAAATGATCCTGTTTTGCCTCCAGCTGCAGCTCCAGCAAGGCAGAGCCCCCTTGCAGTTGTGGTGTCACCTCTGGCAGAGCAGTGCAGATGTGTCAGAGCCCTCAAACATCTCGCTTGGCTCGAGGTGCCTGGAGGTGTGCAGCTAAGTCGAGCTTAAAATTCCTTCTTTGCAGATGTTTGATCTGCTTTGGGCTCAGAGCCTGGAGCTGGAGGTGTGGGGGTCTAAATTAAACCCTCTGCTGGTACCTTGGACAGGCTCAGCGTTTGTGTCCAAGGAGAGAGGATTTATCCCCCAGGATTTCAGGGTAGTGCCCAGCTTGCTGAGGTGCCTAAATTTAGATTCAACATGTAGGAATCTCCTCATGGCAACTAGAAGAAATGCAGCTCTAACTGCCTGAAATTTGGGATCTGGTTCTGAAAAAAATCAACTCCAAGGCACCCAAATGAGGCTGAATGTGACACAGGAGCTTTGGGAGATCTGGAGAGGAGAAGGCTCCAGGGAGGGCTCAGGAACCTTTCCAGGGCCTGAAGGGGCTCCAGGAGAGCTGGAGAGGGACTGGGGACAAGGAATGGAGGGACAGGACACAGGAAATGGCTCCCACTGCCAGAGGGCAGGGATGGATGGGAGATTGGGAAGGAATTCCTGGCTGGGAGGGTGGGGAGGGGCTGGGATGGAATTCCCAGAGCAGCTGTGGCTGCCCCTGGATCCCTGGAAGTGTCCAAGGCCAGGTTGGATGGAGCTTGGAGCACCCTGGGATAGTGGGAGGTGTTCCTACCCATAATAGAGGTGGAACAAAATGACCTCTAAGTCCCTTCCAATCCAATCTTTTCCATGATTCCATGAAAGGTCTGAAGGCTCCTGGGATCAGATATAATTCCAAAGCCATTCCAGGATGGTTTGGACATCCCTGAGAAATGGCTCCTTCTCCCCCTTCACTGGAAAGGACTGGAGGAGTCCAGATGGACCCTTTGACATCAGGTGGATCCCACTTGGCCACCTGGTTTGGGACATGAATGGAAAAAGCTGTGAGACCATGGAAAGGGGAATTTGAGATCCACCGGATCCAGGTCACACCAGCCTGGCCATCCCCTAAAGGACATGGATGGAGTGGCCAGGGCTTGGCATTTGGGTAACAAAGGGAGGGAATTGGCTCCTCCACACCTGAAATGTAAACGGAACAAACCCATTGTGTGAGGAAGTTCAAGGGCAATTCGCCAAAACAAATAAACGAAAAGTTGTGGCTTTTTTTTCTCCCTACTTCTTAATGTTGCAGGAAGCAAGACAGGAAAAAATTCCAGTTGCCACTTAGGGGAAAATTTGTAGAATTTTATTTTATTTTATTTTATTTTATTTTATTTTATTTTATTTTATTTTATTTTATTTTATTTTATTTTATTTTATTTTAATCTCAGTTTCAAACTTGGAGATGTTTCAAGATAGGGAACACCAGTTTGAAATATCCTAAGCTACATCAGGCCTCTAAATAAAATTATTATTTTTTGTCATTTTGCTTGGTCCTAAGCAGGAATTTATTTCCATAGGTCCTGTACAAATCCTGAGATATTTTGCTGCTCTTCCTTCCAAGCTCCCAGGCCAATAAATCATATTCTGATATAAATTTTGATGTCTGAGTGTGAATTCTGTTCCCACCACTCAATCACTTAAAGATCAAGAGAAAAAGCTCCAGTGAAGCTTCCACATGCACGGACATGTCAGGATTTGGCTTCATGCCTCAAGAGAGGAGTTTTTCCAGAATATTCCTTTCCTTTAGACTCAGGCAGAGAACTCCAATCCCAGAGTTGCCAGCTCTGCATCCTACAAGTTTTCCTTGGAGGCTTCCCAGTCTCGACCAAACAAATTTCTCACTGTGTGAGAACTGATGAAACTCCAGCCAAATGTGGGAAGTTACACCACAGTCTTTGGAATAAAAGGAGCTGGATTTTAGGGATGCACTGATGAACAGATGTCTCTAAAGGCTGATGAGGTTGTGAAGTCAAGCATCACTCATCCTGTTGGTTTTTTGGCCAAAAAAACCCTCTTTTGGTGGAGAGGCACCAGCAGCTCTGTGGCATGGGCACGTTCTGGTGCCAGGAACACTATCCAAGGAGTTGGCATCCCATTCCACATCCCAGGGATTTGTTTGGCTGCTGCTGGAGGGAAAGCAGCCTCACAGGCATGAAGGGGTGAATCAGGAGCTCGGTGCCATGTGCTTTGTGAGTGATTCCCTGTGCAAGAGAGAGGAGATCTCACAGAATCGCAGAATCACAAGGTTGGGAGAGACCTTGAAGATCATCGAGCCCCAACACCTCAACTAAACCCTGGCACTCAGTGCCACATCCAGGCTTTGTTAAACACATCCAGGGATGGTGACTCCACCACTTCCCCAGGCAGAACTTTCCAGAACTTTATCACTCTTTCACTTTCTGTGAAAAACTTTTTCCAGTTATCCAACCAATATTTCCCTTGGTGCAGCTCTCTCACAGGTGTCTGCTTCATGCTCTGCAAGGAGCCAGCAATTGTGGCAGCTCTAACAAAGCAGACAGAGAAAATGAAAGGATCCTTAGAGATATATATTTTATATAAATATATATAAAATATATAAAGATTTATTATTTTTTTTTAATTTTTTTGACATCTGTGATGGGGATGGCCGGCAAATAGCACAAAATTTATTTTCCCCAAGATGTTTTTCCGGGTTAGTGGTAATTTCACAAATGAAATATTGCGTAAATAAAATTCCAGAGGGGCCATGTTTGCAGGTTCAGTGACAAGGGACTAGTGTAGAGCATGCCAGCCAAAATAAGATGGGAGAGTCATGCCTTACTATCTGAAATATTCCTTAAAGATAATTAATAACAGGGTATCTATGTGTGTTTATCAGGGTGTGTGATTATACGAGTAGTATATGAAAGGTGAAATGTAAAGGCAAAAACAGGAGGGAACTCATTGATGTGACAAGGGAAGAAGTTCTGCAGAGCTTTCCCTGAGGGAGAAAGAAACTTGGGCTTTTTTCTCCCAAACTTTAATGGAAGGGGAAGGTTTGGAGAAGGGGAAGGTTTGGAGAAAGAGAAGGTCTAGCACAGTGAGAGAGTCTGAGTGGAGTAAAAGCTGCCTAAGCAACTTTTTTTTTTTTTTTCCCAGAATAAATAAGGATTTTTAAAACCACAGAATCCCAGAGTGGTTTGGGTTGGAAGGGACCTTAAAGCTCATCAACCCCTGCCATGGGCAGGGACACCTTCCACTGTCCCAGGTTGCTCCAAGCCCTGTCCAACCTGGCCTTGGACCTTCCAGGGATGGGGAATCCACAATTTTTATTTGCACAGAAATTCCAGTATCCATGAGGGTGCCTGGTTTTTGTGTCAGAAAGGGGGAAAAGTGATCGGGGTAGGGGGTGAGGGAAGAAGGAGATGGGGGGAGATGGAAAAACTTTGACTCATGGAAAATCTAAAGGATCCCTTGCCCACACTGCAGCATTCCTTCCCAAAATGTGGCCAAGCAGCCCAGGGGGGTGGGATAATTGAAAAGCAAGAGTGGGATGGTCTTTAGATGGGGTTTTAATCTTTCCACAAAAACTCATAAAGCCTGAATGGCCCTCCTGAGGCCCCGTTTTATTGCCACAAATTCCCATTGCGTCCCTGGGAGAAGTAGCTCACACACTACAGCTCCTTGTGAGTCCAAGTAAAAACAAATTCCTTCAGCCACCTCCTCACAGCTGCCAGAAACCCCCATTTCCCCAGCAATTCCCACTTTTTCTTCTCCAGGCCAGGGCACTCCATTTGCCAGGAGAGCCAGTGGCTGCACCAAACTTGAGGGTGGGATTTGTGACCTCCTTCCAGCAGCCTTAATGGTTAATGATGATACATGACTTGTTATTCCATGTGTAAATTACCACTTTCTGAAGTTTTTGAGTTCTTTGGATGCACATCTTCACAAAATTATTTGATTTTCCTACTAAAATAGAATGATAAGGTTGGAAAAGTCCTCCAAGATCATCCATTCCAAGCTCCAACCAAATTCCACCATGCCAATAAATCACATCCCAAGGTGAAATGCTGACATTTCAGCCCCTTGCCCACTCCTTCTTCCCCCAGGATAAAGAAATTGTGGATATCTGGACCCTTGGGTTTATGTTTTGTATTTATTCCTGTCATTTCCTTTTTTTAATGACTGAAAAGGAGGATTTGATTAAGATGACCTCTAATTAAGTGAAGATCCAGCTGGGGCCAGGATCTCTCCCACTTGAAAAGGAACTAAGAAAGCTGGGATAAATTGTCACTCAGTTCTTCATGTGTCATGTTACAAAATCCTGTCTTGTAGTAGTAGTAGTAATAATAATAATAATAATAATTAATAAATAGCTATAGAGGTGTTACTTGAATATGAAAATTCACATTCCAAATGCACTTTAAAGGGTCTGGCAGCTTGGTGGGTCCCTGAACTCTTTTCTCCCAATAAAATCCATCTTTGCTGCTCTCTGCTGTCTGCAGATCCCAGGAAAATCTTCCTGCATAATCAGGGACCACTGGGAATATTTCATTCTCACCCACTCCCTACAGGTGAAATCTTCAGTGGATAAACAGAACAGAGGTGGCTTTCACCAGCAGAAGTTTTTGGTACCTGGAAGTCAAGATAGAAATTAAAGTGGTTGTTCTTTCCAATAGATAAGATCCATATTATCAGTGTGAGCGTTGGTGTTAATGACCATGGAGTTGTGGAATTCAAGAATGGTTTGGGTCGGAAGAGATCTTCAATCATCCCATTCCAGCCATCCCATTCCATCCCCTGCCATGGCAGGGACACCTCCCACTGTCCCAGGTTGCTCCAAACCCCATCCAACCTGACCTTGGACACTGCCAGGGATCCAGAGGCAGCCACAGCTGCTCTGGGAATTCCATTCCAGGGCCTCCCCACCCTCCCAGCCAGGAATTCTTTCCCAATATCCCATCTAAAGCTGCCCTCCTATGGTTTAAGGCCAATTCCCCTTGTCCTGTCACCACAAGCCCCTGGAAAAAGTCCCTCTCCAGCTTCCCTGTGGAGTGACAGCAGCTCCATTTGGGCCACTGAGTCAAAGCCATGATTTCATTGGAGCTCTAATCCAAGCCTGGATTCCCTTGGTAGCTGTAGATCCCAAGTGCCAGTGAGGAGCCTGAGGTGTTCCCAGATTCCATGGGATTTACACAACTAAGGAGTTTTGGGAGAATCGGGATTCCCAGACATAAATGGGACTTAGGCAGCAAAGGATTTTTGGGAGAATTTTTGGATTCCCATGACATTCATGGGATTTACACAGCAAAGGATTTTTGGGAGAAGGGGATTCCCAGATATCCATAGGATTTAGAGAACAAAGGATTTTTGGGAGAATAAGGATTCCCAGGACATCCACGGGACTTGCAGATCAAAGGAACCTTTGGGAGAAGGGGATTCCATGGTTCCTACACAACAAGGGACCCTTGGGAGAACAGGGATTCCCAGGTATCCCTAGGATTGCACAGAAAAGGACCCTTGGGAGAACAGGGACTCTCAAACATCCACTGGATTTACAGAATAAAGCCCCTTTGGGAGAGGGACATTCCCAGACATCCATAGAATTTACATGACAAAGGAATTTTGGGCAGATTGGAGCAGCAGCTGAGGGCCAGGTGAACTCCTCCAGGCCATCCACATGCAAATTCAAAAATTCTGCTTTCTTTACCTCTGAGCTGAATTCCTGGCTTTAGCTGGAGCTAATCCTACCCCATATGAAGCATAAAAAATACAATCCTTCCAAGTATTCCTGATCCAATCAGACCCAGGATCTATTCTTAGCTTGGTCTTTGAGCAAATTGCTCTGGTTTTATTCAGGTTTATTGATAATCTGGGCTCCCTGTGAGCGAAACAAATTCGACTCAAAGACCTTTGCAATTCACAAAGGTCATCTTTAATCTGGACTTGATAAATCCATATTTTAGAGTAGGCACATTCCAGATATTATAAGGGGAGGAAGGAGAAAATAGGAGAAGAAAAGGAAATGACCCAGTGGAGCTCAGGAAAGCAGGTGGAGGGAAATGGAAAAGTCAGGCAAAGAGCCAAGGGTAAAAGGGATGGGGGGACAGCCTGGAAAAGTGAAGAGATGATCCGTGCTACGGGGACAACATCCCACTGGGATATGAGGAAATCAGCTTCCTGCCAGCCCAGGAAATGTGGGCAAAAGGGTTTCAAAGCTGCTGATTTGGAGCAAGGAGAGGGTTAAATAATATTGGGGATTTCTGGGAGGGATAAATAATGTTTGGAGTTCTGGCACTCCAAAAAATAAAAAAAAAAAAAAAAAAAAAAAAAGAAAAGAAAAGAAAAGTGGACAGGGAATGGTGAAATCAAATTTGGTTGCACAGCAATAAATGGCCCCAAAAATCAATTAAAGTGGTCAAATAATTCAAGGCAGTTTCTGTTCCCTTTCATTTTCATATCAAAATTATCAATCCCAGGCCCAGTCCCTTTGGAACGGTTTTCATGATTCATTTTTCAACCCAAAGAAAATGAAGGAAAGAACGTGCCTGGGATTGGGGAGTCTGATTTGATGGCCACAACCTCAGACCAGCAAAACTCAGTCTCATTCATTGAGGAAATTTCAGATTTGATGAAAAAGCTCTTTGATTTCAGGCTTCATCATCTGTTTATTATTTGAGGAATGGGTTTTCAGTAGGAAGAAAAGTGCAAGTGTTTTCCCTCTGGGATTGATGCCTCTCCCTTCCAGTGACCAGACTTTTGTTTTTTCAAAGTCCAGGCGAAAATAAACAGAAGGGAAACCTGATACCACTTCCCTAATCTGGAGACAGTAGCACTGAAGGAAAATAAACCAAGCTCCCCGCCCACTAAGGATGGAAAAGAGACCTTGGCTTTCAACTTCAGTCAGGGAAAATCCAGTTGGGAACTGGGAGTGGAATTTTCTGTTGGAATTTTTTAATGATAAAAGTAATGAAAGAGTGGAGTGGATGGTCAGGAGTTGTCTGTGGGTGTTTATTGATTTACCAGTGTTAATTGAGCTGTTCTCTTCTCAGGAAACAAAGGAGATCTCGAGATTCCAATTTTCTGTGATATTTTAATTTGCATTTTAACCCTCAGGAAGATCAGGAGAGCAAACTCTGCCTCAAGCTCATCTTGTGATGGCAGCCACAAAAAGCAACTGTCCAAGAGCCACAACCAAATAAAGATCTTTGCAACTGCAATTCCTGGGAGACTTTCCAGGCTCAGGAGCTCGGAGAGCTTTCCAAAGGAATTTGGAAGTGACCTGGAAAGAAACTGCCACTTAATTTAGGAGGATAACATCATTAATGACAGAATGTGTAACAAAAGGCAGGAGGAGGCTCTTGCAAAATCTCCTGGCCTTAAACTGAGTAGATACATTGGAAATTACATAATTTGCTGCTTAATTTTTTTTTGTTTTTAAATTAATCATGACCAGGATATTAATTAGAAGTAATGTGTTAGTCTTAAATCACTTTTAGCCACATAGCTGAGTATTTTTACACTGATTTTATTGGGAAAATCACTGAAAATTTAAGTTTTTCTAAAAAAAAAATAATTAAGTTTTTCTAAACAGATCCTGAGGTGCTTCAATGAGCAAGGCCTGGGAGAAGGAAATGGATTGTTGGAATTGGATACAAGGAGTGCAGGATTTATAGAGCACAAGGACATTTTGCAGGAAGCAGAAGATAAAGGAGGAGGTTAAAACACTCAATGTATTTGTGCCCCTGCCAGAGGAAAAAGACCCTACAAAGATAAAAATGATGGGCTAAATAGCATGAACACCAAGAAATCAATAACCAGTAAAGGTTATTTTTTTTAAATTAGTCAGTTAATTAAAGAGAATTATGTAATTTAGAGCCAATGAACATTAATTTCTTTAGTAAAAATTAATGACCAATAATAATAACCAATACTAACTAATTAATAACCAATAAAATATAATTTTTCTTAATTAGTTAATTAAAGAGAATTATGTAATTTAGAGCCAATGAACATTAATTTCTTTGGTAAATATGCAGAAATAGGTGACAAAATTTTGTATCAGTTTCCACGTGGAGGCTGGAATTCTGTTGGCCACACAAATGGGATTTCACAACTCATGGAAAGGCAACTTTGTCCTGTCCCTGTCCTGCTGTGACCACAAACAGCTTTAGCTCAGGACAAACATAAACACCTCGGGTGACATCACATCCTCCAAAACTGGAGAGATCCTTGGAACAACAGGAGCTGAAGGGAAAAAGGAAAGAGGCTGCAATAATAAGGGAAAACTGGGGATCTCCAAGAGGATGCTGGGGTGTAAAACGAGGCAGAACAAAATCAGAGCTGGCTGCCAGCCAGGGAATTCTGTGTCTTTCCAAAAAGCCTGGGTAGTTCTGCACCTTTTCATATTTTTTCCCCATTCCCACATAACCACCCTGGGGGACTCCCAGGGGATTTTGGTAACTCCAGACCTCGCTGTGTGTTTGAAACCAGAGCTGGCAAAGAGAAAGACACAGAACTTCTGGAGGTCATCCAGACCTGGCTTTCTCCTCGTGTTCCAAAGGGTCCAGCAGTGGGAAAGGATTTCATCTGGCCTTGAAAAGCTTGTCTCTATTCAGTTATAACATTTTGGGACCCTGGGAAGTTGATTCTCTTCCATTTTACCTGAAATATTTCTATCTGGGTGTGTAAAGATACTTCTGTGGGTAAATGATTCCACCTTACACAGAAATATTTTCATTTTTAATACACAAAGACTTGAACTTCTGGAGGGGAGAGAGAAATCAAATGGAACTATCCAAAAAATGAAATTAAATTGATTATATAAAAGAAGGGACAAGAAAAGAGGAGAACCTCAGGTGACTCCAACATGAAAAAATTTGATTCATCAAGATCATGAATATTGGTAAAGTGAAGTGGAGAATGTTTTTCACACCTTATTCACATTTATGGACTGATAAAATAATAAGAAAAAAGGCTGAAAAGGATTTCTGAGGATCATCTGATCCATTCCTTTTGACCTTTGAGCATGAAGAGGGAATTGTACATTTGGCCCAATTGACCATGGAGAACCAGCACAAGAAATAAAATTTTAATGTTTCGTGAAGTGTGAAAACTCAAAGTCACCACACCCAGGTTGCCACAAATCCTGATGCAGCATCCCAGAAATTCTGGCTTTGACTTCCACTATTTTCTCCATATTATTTGGATAATTTTATTTTCCTTCTGATTTGGAGCATTTCCCAAAAAATACTTTCAAGCCTTTATGCAACACGTGAATCTTCTAATATGTCTTTAAAAAATAATGATTCTAGGAAGAGAATTTAATGAAAAAATATCAATTATCCTCTGTGTTTTCCCAGGTTTAGGTGAGTTAAAATGAAATCAAGGGAAGAAAATGCAATATAAGCCCCTCCTAGATAGGCACAGAAAAAGAAACGGTGCTTGGAGTAGAATGAGGCGCGGGGAGATGAAAAATGACAGCAGGAAAACGAGGCCTGATGATTAGGAGATATTTCCTGAAAAACCACAACCACCAGATGACTGTGACTTTCCCAAGGGAAAGGGTGGGAAATCTCTTCCTTTTGGCTTTAAATGTTGGATAAAGCCCTAAAGGGACAATTCCACAGAACCCACTGTTGTCGGTGCTGATGCCTCAGGTTTAGCTTTTCTATTTTTCAGATTCTGTGCTGCTTTAGTGCGCAGTTCTGAGCTTCACATCAAGGGATGCTGAGCTCTCTGCA
>WBNO01008062.1:0-24167 GCA_013400575.1 Peucedramus taeniatus | reverse complement strand
TAAAATCCTCCCAGAAGAGACAAAGACCAGTGGTGTCATTTGTGATGTATTTCTATTGCAATGATCATTAAATATAGAAAACCTCCTAACTCTTTTATGTCAGCCACAGGCTGAAGTTAGAGGTGTCGTGCAAAAGGACTTGTGCTGCAACTTAACTGCAAAGCTAGGAGCTGACTCTTTGAGCCATCCAAGCTCTTTGAGCCAACTGCTTGGACTAAATTTATAAAGAAGTGTTTAAGGCTCTATAGTTCTGCCTGTTGTTCATGTTCTCTTTAAAAATACAGAATAGACCCTTGTATAAATGTGTTTAGTGCCCTTTTGTGCAATCACCAAATCTCACATACTTCTGTCATTTCTGCTTCAAACTACATCATTCCTACTACAGTCTCTGTAACAAGCTCCTAGTGTCTTTTTTTCTGACTGGCAGAGGTTGCAATGTAGTCACTTTGCATATGAAAACTATTCTATCCTTTTGTCTCTCTGCCCCTAGAATGCTGCTGTAACACAGCACGGTACAAAAAGCACAGCCACTCCAAATAAAATCACCAAATCGCCTTACCAGTCCTCTGATCTCCCCCCACATTCAAGTCTGAATTCCATAAAAATCCATGCTGGGTAGGGCCCTTCTGTCACTGCCTGTGCACAAAGGGAGGTAACTGGCTGCTTAAAGCTGCAGCCACTTTTCTCTTTGCCATCTGCTTCCTTCACATGTTTTGGTTAAAAAAACTGGTTTCAATTACTATAGAACAAATAATTGCTTCTAAAAAGCAGCATCTTACACAGGTGAATCATTACCATGTACTTTCAGCTCACAGATCTGAGCTAAGATACCCTCATTTTTGTTTTAATTACCTAGGATCCAACAAAGGATGAGTTGCACAGCCAAACAGGTGACTGGTTACTTGAGTAATTGTAACTTTCTCACTTCTGTCTACCCACAGTACACTTGAATTATTCTATGCCAAAGCAGATTAAGCCAAAACTGAAAATTACAGTCTTACAAAATATTTCTCCATAAAAACAACTTTGCTGAATAAATGCCTAAATAGCTCTTTTGATTCATTGGTTGGTTTTTTCTTTTTTACATAAATAACCCCCTGTCAGACATTTAATGCTTTATTGTACTGATTCCTGGCTTATTACATTCAGAAAACAGAGATAGCCTGTCCAGACTTAGCTACGAAAGCATGCTGCAGAGGACCTTGCTGTAGAGGCAGGTGTAGGTTTCAGAAGTGCCCTGGGGGTACACCAGACACATGCTGTCCTGCACACTGTGGGTTCAGATAAGTAGAACTTGGGAAGTGTTTCAGCATAATCTGTGGCTACCCATCTGTTACAAGCAAAAGGTCGATCCACATCTGCCTTGAAAACTGCTCTGCCATCTCTCTTGGAGCCTTCGAGTTCAGTAAGATGTCTCCAGAGCACACAGAAATACTTCAAAACCATGGTGCTTTAATTGCACTTTCATTTCTTGTGATTTTGGTGATGAGTACTTCTAGTGGGAATTTCTTACAAAATGTGTGAAGGGTCTGGCCAAGACAGTTCAAGGCTGGCATATTCCCTGTTGTGTTTGTGTTAAAGTTGCCCAAAGAGAGCATATATTAGATTGGATTCTTAAGCATAGCTAGAATCACTACTAATAAAAGCTTTCAAGCTAATAGATGGGAGACAAAGGACATCTAACCCAAATTTGTAGCAGGAGGAGCTAAAAAAAAATGGCTGACCTGTGGGCAACCTGTGCTTTGAATCAGAAATTAGCTTATTACTTTGTTTACCTAATGTATTCTTAGCTTTCCTTCTTGAAAGATGTTTTCACTTCCCCATACCATCTAAATATTGATTTATTAATCTTAATACTTTCTTACTTTTCAGGCTTTCCAAATAACAGCAGCATACCACACATCAGAAGTTTTTCCATGCGTTTTTCTTCCAGTCTGGAGGCTGATCTTATTCCTGTTGACGGTGATACTGAAAATGACTCGGAAGCTGGATCAGGAACCACCAATCAGACTACATCAATCCCACGTGAAAAACGAATGATGTCAGTTCAAACAGCAAGATACCTCACTAGTCCGTGGCTGACTCGTTTTGTTCCTTCGGTTTACACCGTAGTGCTTGTGCTGAGTCTCCCTCTGAACCTTACAGCGATACTCGTGTTTCTGAAAAAGATGAAAATTGAAAAGCCAGCTGTAATATACATGCTGAATTTGGCCCTTGCAGATGTTCTCTTTGTGAGTGTCCTTCCATTTAAGATAGTTTATCACTTTTCTGGAAATGACTGGGTTTTTGGGCCTCAGATGTGCCGTTTCATCACTGCTGCCTTCTTCTGCAACATGTACTGCTCAATAATGCTTATGACGAGCATAAGCTTCGATCGCTTCTTAGCAGTGGTGTACCCCATGCGGTCCCTGGGGTGGCGTACACTAACTCGTGCCTCACTGGTTTGTGTCATCATATGGCTTGTGGCGATAACCGGGGTCATACCTTTTCTCCTGCGAGAGCAAACAATGGAGATACCCAGGTTAAATATAACTACGTGCCACGATGTGCTGAGAGAATCCGAACTTCACAGCTATTACCTCCACTTCTTCTCTGTCTTCTCTTCTGTGTTTTTCATAGTGCCATTTATAATTTCTACTGTCTGTTATGTGTGTATCATTCGCTGTCTTAGTTCTTCCACCATTGTTGCAAAGCAAAACAAGAAGACACGTGCCTTGCTCTTGTGTGTGGCTGTTTTTTCTGTTTTTGTTGTTTGCTTTGGACCAACAAATGTTCTCCTCTTAATTCATTATATCCATTTTTCATATGACAGCAGCTTAGAGTATCTCTACTTTGCCTATCTACTCTGTGTTTCTATCAGCAGCATTAGCTGCTGCATTGACCCCTTTATTTACTACTATGCTTCTTCTCAGTATCAGAGACAATTTTTCAGTCTCTTCAATTGTAAAAAGACTTTTGATCCTAACAGTAGTAACAGCAGTGGCCAGTTGATGTCTACCACTAGTACTAGAAGGGCTACATTGACTACTAATGTGAATAACAGTGTCTACAGGAAATTACTAGCAATACATTGAGATAACGTGTTTTAAAATTGTTTAATTTTTACACAGTTGCAAACAAAAAGAAGATTGTTATATCCAAGAAGTGCAAAACCTTAAACCAAGTTGTTGTATGATACATAGCTTTATGGATCAAATATAGTAATACACAATTCAAATTAAAACTCTGTGTGTGTGTGTGCATAGATATATATATATATAAAGATATATAGTATATGTAAATACATTAATGTAGAGAGGAAAAATAATTTCTTAATAATAGTTTTTGAGTGTTTTTCAAATAAACTTTTTTTCAGACAAATCCTTTGCATTGTTCAGTTTATTGTAGAAATCCCAGTGTAGTATTTTAAACTGTATCAATCAGTTTGAAGAAATTATTATATATGGAATCACTCCATCCATCCAGTTGTTCCTGAAAAAAGGGAAAAAACCTTTCCAGGCTTTTTTTTTTCTCCTATATGTCATTATTTCTAGATTTATCTGTTAACTTACTTTCTTAGCATTGTTTTGAATCTCTGGACACTGAAATTGTTAATTTTATGTTTTTACATATTCCACTTGAAAACTAACTGTATGGTTTTCAGAATGTGAGGAACCAAAACTATTGCTTAGTGCACTGTGTGAAATGGGAGATAATTTCCAGCAGCTGGAGCTAACTTGTTTTTAGTTTTCCTACCATTAGTGTATGCTTGGCTAGGATTGTGATATTTTTGAGAACTAGTTTCACAAAAATTTTTGAGATTTTGTTTTACAATAAGTCAATGGCTCTCCAAAAATACATTGGAGAAGCTCTATTCATCATCTTGTTATGCAGTTTCCAAATGTGCTTTCTTGCATGTGGTTGGTCACTATGCACATATTTAGGACTTGAAAATATCTTCTGTCCCTGCTAGCATGGACATTTTTCACATTTTACACCGTGTCCATATCTATCTACTGATATGGCTGTGGTATTTAGCTAATGAATAGCTAACTTCATTCTGTGGGGCAGTCTTTTGATACAAAGAACAGTAAAGCAAAAATAACAGAAATTCAATTTTAGAAAGAAGCATGTAGGCAATAGGACTGTACATGAAAATGGAAATCCAGTTAAGTAGGAATTTGTTTATAGGATTTGCCACAGAAATCTGCCAAGAAGTACAGCAGTAGAAAAAAGCTGTCTTCAGTCCAGCTCAAGTGGTACGAGACCTAATTTTTCTGTATAAGGTGTGACAGTGAGAGACTTTCTAACCATGATCTCCTGTTGGTTTGTGTCTGATCCTTAATGGATTTAAGCATGGATATTTGTTTTCAAGGTTTTGCCATTTTTAAGTACATGAATGATAACAATATGTATATGTAGTATGCAAGCCTAAGACCCCACAAATGGACATACTCAAGTTACATTCTCATTTTGTTTAATACCACATATAGGGATGGTCTTGTTTTTCAGCAAAATCCATGGACATCCATTCTTTGCTGGCTGAAAAGAATTCCCTCTGTGCTTCCTGGAGTTTCAGGCTGGGGGACTGCTTTTTAGCCTATGTTCAGAGGAAGACTATGAAGACAATGAGAGGAATGGAGCACCTCTCCTGTGAGGACAGGCTAAGAGAGCTGGGGTTGTTCAGCGTGGAGAGGACTCTGAGGTGACATTACTTCAGCATTTCAATACCTGAAGGAAGTTGATAAGAAAGAGAGGGAGACTTATCAGGACCTTCAGGGATAGGATAGGGGGTAATGGATTTAAACTGAAGGAGAGTAGATTTAAATTAGATTTAGAAAGAAGTTTACTGAAATGTTGGTGAGGAACTGAAACGAGTTGCCCAGAGAAGTGCTGGATGCTCCATCCTTGAAAGTGTTAAAGCCAAGTTTGGATGGGACTCTGAGCAACCTGGTCTAGTGGAAGGAATATCTGCAGGGGTTTGGAACTGGATGATCTATAAGGTCCTTTCCAATCCAAGCTAATCTATGAATTGAGTCTATGAACGGCTGAGCATGGCCATGCAGTAAAGCAGAATGTGGTAGCTTTTTGAAGAAACTGAACAAGGAAAGTACTGCAATTTAGGCTGACATGCTTAAATTAACAGGAAAACCTAACCATATCTTCATGCTTACTGCACCTTGCACTGCTAGCTGGGAAAGAAAATTAACAGCTTGTTTCAGGGGGAAGAGGAAGGAGTAAACATCTGACCAAGAGAAGTGAAACCATTGATGTATATGCTGTTTTACCCATACCTTCTGCTCTTCCATCTTTCCTTAATTTTTTTACCATAATGTTGGATATAAGATGCATAATTTTCTGTATGAAGCAAGCTATAGAACCAGCTTGTGCTACATAACATTAGGACACAAGGATGCGTCAGGCACTAAACACGCATAAGGAAGCTTGCTCATCTTCCAAGTTATGCCAGCTGCATGTTGCAGCAATATTGGTGTAGGCAAGATTTGTAATCAACATGGCTTCTGTTGGTAGAATACCTCATATACCAGCTGTCACTGGTATAACTAATTTCACATGGGAGGATTTGCTTAATCTAGCATGGCAAGGATTTTGCAGGGATTAGTATGTTCTCACTAGAACGTTGCATCAGGTAATGCTGAGGATGCACCTGCCTTACAGCCTGCCACCTGCATGCAGCCTGGCTGCAGACAAAACATGATTTGCTGGCTCAAAGTTCTACATCCCTGTTTAGGTGAACCCTAGCCAGAAATGTGAGCATGGCTGCAAAGTTTGTTAACAATGTTTTGCACCAGGCAAACTGCATCTAGTCATTGGATCTCTCCCCACTTTAGACAGGATCCAGAAATGGAAAGAAAGTCCAAGCCAGCTAGTAGCTCATCAGTTATGGCTTTGCATTGGAGCTCTCCAAGAGCTGGGGGAAGAATGAGAATGGTCTAACATGCTCGGTGCAATATTTAAATAAATTCCTGAATAAGGCCTTTTTTCAATAATTTTAATCTTTTTTGATCTGACCACAGTTTAATCGTACAAGATGCTGAGCAAATTTTTAAAAAAATGAATATAACCTCTAACATTTATGACCCAAATAAATGCTTTTTCATGATATTTTGCAAGTGCTGTAAAAATGGTTTAGTCATTGCTAATACAGCTGGAGAGGATGGAAAAATAACATGCTATAATCCAAGTCAACACTAGAGAGCATTAAAATAACTAGATATGGCCTTGTAATTTGACTTGTTGGAGAGGAGGTCACTAGAAACCAGATCTGAGTACCATGCTGAACTGTAAAATACTGATTAGCCCTCCCAACCACCATGTGTACTTGAAAACGTGAGAAAATACTGGAATTTTGTTGGGAAAGTAAGTGGCTTTATTTTAAACAGAACCTGTAAAAAGGTTCAGCAAAGTTTTGGGGAAATAATTTTTCTTATCTTTGTGCTACCAACCTTACAGGAGTAGTGCCGGTAGCAACTAAACGAGCTTCTCTCCTCAAAAGCAGGGTCTGAGACTTAAAACATGTCACTAAATGCATTGCACACAACATAAGTCCATCAAGGTCAGAGTTGATAATGTCAACCTACAATAAAAATCTGTCCTGCTGTTCCCTAAAATAAAAATGAATGATATTGAGTCAAATTCTTCATTCCTTAGTAGACCTGAGAAAGTCACTGTCCATGCCTTTGGATCATTTTGGTTTTGTGTTAGGAACTTGGTGTCTTCACTGGTTTTTTGTGCCACACTATTATGTACTAGAGCCAGCAATTATTGGGAAGCTCTTGTGTGTGTATTCTCATCCTCATGGATGGAGCAGCATGTGCCCAGGGCAGCAGTGAAGGTGGTGCCACAGCACCTGGGCACAAGGCTCCCAGTTCACACTCCCATGGGGCTCACAGCCCGCTGTCACTGGCTTGCCATGTCTCTCCCTTTGACTCCTGTACAGATGGCAGGCTTCTTTTATACTTTCCTCAGAAGGAACATAGAAATGGAAAATAATTGAAAATACTTTCAGAGCCAGATTACCTCTAAAAATTTTATCACTTTTGGCTCCTTATAGTGCTCTTTTTTCCCCCTTTATCTATGTGTTTCAGTAATGCAATTTTTTTGCTTACAAACTGGAAAGAGCATTCACCATCAGCAGTACAGGAAGCAGGCTATGTTCCTAAAACCAAACCTTTCAAATCTCTATTTCAGCCAGGCACCCAGGTCCAACTACTCAATTTGTACTCCAGAGGGTGGGGAGCCCTTAGACCCTGTGTATCTGCTAGAAGGTGATATGGTGGACACGTGCCAGTGGTAACACTGATGGGAAATGATGCTGCTGAACACTTCCTTTCTCATAGAATGGCGCTTAATTGAAAACAGGCATCCAGCTCTGGCAGTGTGCGTTCTGTTACTGCCACCTCCTCCAATGTCCTGTTTACCAAAACCTCCCTACGCGCTGAGTGCTTCTTGTCCAAGACAATATCCCACACAGTTCCCATCATCATTTACACAGTAAGATGTCTTGGAGATCTACTTTCAAAGCACAGAGGGTGCACTCTCACCTAGTTAGTCATTACTCAACAACTTAACTCAGAGATTCAAGTGTTTTCTGATATGGTCACTCCTTTCATTTTCCTCTCATATTTTCTCTTTTAAAATAAACAGTCCTTACTGCCTATTCAATCTTCTATTGCTCATCAATATTGTTGCAAATAGAAGAATCACAGAATATTCTGACTTGGGAGGGATCTGCAAAGATCGAGTCCAACCCTCAAGTGAGTGGTCAAAAAAGGGATCCAACCCATGACCCTTATGTTACTAACACCATACTCTAACTAAAAAGATTTCTTCCTGCCTGCAGCAAACCTGTGGATTTGTAAAGTGATACCATTCACATCTGACAAGTTTTGTAGGAACCATATAATGCAAGATTTTTAAGTTCCAAAATTGAGTCAGCTAGCATAACTGGAGTAATTGTATAACCTGAATGTGGATAAACCTTTACAGCTTGCCTAAAGCATGTGTACTGAGAACTCAGTCCCATATGGGGAAGAACAAAGAGAAGGGCAGGGGGAGAAAATGTTGCTAGCAAAACTTCTACACTGTTTTTTCTACCTGTTCAAGTGTTAATATTTCTCCCTCTTTCTGAACAACTTCAAGGATATTTTTCTTGAATGCTTTTCCTATAGGTCACTGCCATGGTTTGACATTGGCCAAATGCCAGGCATCCACAAAAGCCATTTGCTCACTCTTTCTTGCTGCAGTTGGGTAGAGGACAGGGGGAAAAAAACTAACCAAGGGCTTATGAGTTGAGATAGGAACTGGGAAAAAGCACTCTAAGGACAAAACAGGTTCAAATTTAAAGGTATAAGGTAAATTTATTTTTAACAGAGTCAGAGGAGGATAATGAGAAGTAAAATAAGCCTTAAAAAAACCTTTTTACTCCCAGCCTCTCCCTCTTTCCCACCAACAGCTCAGGGAGACAGGGCATGGGAGCTTTTGGTTAGTTCATCACCCAAGATCTTCTACTGCTCACTCAGGGAGAGGAGCCTTTTCTCTGCTATGCCCTGGGGTCCCTCCCAGAGGCAAACAATCTTCCCAAAACTGTTGGGGAAGCGTGGCATGGGTCACTCCTCCACTGGGTGCAATCCTCTAAGGATAGCCTGCTCTAGTTTGGAAGCAGGGGCCCTCTCTCTCCCACTGGATCACAACTTTCTCCAGCTGCTCTGGCGTGAGTACTTCTCTCATGCGCTGTGAGTGGATCTCTGCATCCCCTGTGGATCCCCATGGGCTGAGGGTGGATCTCTGCATCCCCTGTGGATCCCCATGGGCTGAGGGTGGATCTCTGCATCCCCTGTGGATCCCCACGGGCTGCAGGGGCACAGTTGCTTCACCATGGTCTGCACCACAGCCTGCAGAGGAATCTCGAGTTCTGGAGTTTGGAGCATCTCCTCCCCTCCTTCTCCACTGCCCTTGTGTCACCGTGTTGTTCTCCCTCATGTCCTCCCTTCCTTCTCTTCTCTTACTAGAAGAGAAACTGCTGCCCTTAGGTACTATTGCCAACAAGTTCTACCAATTCAAAGATTCCTGCAGGATCCTGCAGCACCAAGAAGTTGATCTCATCTAGGTTCTGCATCAGGGAATTGCTCACCATGCTTCTGCCGCTGGCCAGGTGGCCCCACCACCCTGAGCAGGCAGTGGTGGCCACCACAGCATGGGCACTAATGCCTCTCTTCATGTGGGGTGCTGGGAAGGAGACACCACCACTGCCAGCTCTGCCCTTCTGCCTGTGGCGCGGCTGGCTAGGGGCACCAAGATGGCAGTGGCCGCAGCGCATCGCCACGTGCTGTACCAGGATGGCCCTGGCAGCAGTGCCTTGCCATCCCAGGAAAAAACTGCACTTGTGCTGTTCTGATTTTCTTCTTAAATACGTCATCACAGAGGCATTACCAACCTCTCTAACTGGGCCAGCAGCATGTTCATCTCCAGAGCCATCAGGGACTGGCTCTGTCAGACATGATGGAAGCCTCTAGCAGCTTTTCACAGAAGCCACTTCTGTGGCCTTCCCCTGCTATCAAAAACCAGGCTGTGCCTCACGTAAGGAGTAAACCTGTATATTAGTGCCACTTGCAGCATTTCTTTCCATTTATTTTCACACTTTTTTTGGTCTCCTTTTCCTGACTTCAAGAAACATCTGCAATCCTATCCAGCAAAGAATATAATACATCTAGTTACTTACCACAGCCTTAATGACCCAGGAAATGAAAAATATGCTGAAGATTTCTGCTTTTGTCATTCAAAAACAAGCTAGGAGGTGTAAGAATATAATATAGTTCTCCTACCACAGAAAACTGTATTTGCAGAAGCTCTGAAATAGAGCACAGATATCTTACTTTGCTTTAATTTTTTTTTCTTATTTTTACTTGCATGTTGTCTTTAGTAAACTTTTTGTAAGGAGGGACTTACTGCATTTCCCTCACTAGATGAAACATATACTTTAATTTGTTAAACTGTATGGACTTTTTTCATTAAATGGTTTTTAACCCTTTTATATCAGTCTTTAACCCTTTTTACTACAGCAGAGATACTGAATATTATTACTAAAAATTCTCTCAAAATTACATTTCAAATCTTAAAACTGCTTAAGAGACAGGCTTGCCTGAAAGTATATTATCTTTTGTTCACCCATTTATATGTTGTGGTAGAAAAAAAGACTGTTTTTTGTTCTTTAAACCATTCTGGGTACCTTTCAGGTCTGTATTTTATTATCTTATTTTATGAGCTGGTATTAGTAGTGCACTGACATGATCTGTGAAAGCAGTGAAAATATTTTCTAACTTGAAAATCAGTCATTAAGAGCAACTGCTATTTTGAGCAAAGTATTTTATCTTTGCTTCATCACAGTATGTCCTGTTTGTACTCTAATAAAACAAGATTAACTTCCTCAACCCCCCTTTCCAGACCAGAACATAAAAACCAAACTGAGCAAAGAACAGCCACTCAAGAAAAAGCCACTTCTCCATTCAGGGCTATTTTTTTACACTGGGGGTAAACTAAGGACTGTAAAAGCAATGCCCACATGATGAGGGTTACAGTTCTCTTATGAATATACGGGAAACTCTACAAATATATTGATGAAATCTTCTTTTCAACTTTTGCGTACTCTGTGAGGTGCTCAAGGGAGGGAGGAACCTGTAGTGGCTGATAGCAATACTGGAATCTAAATGGGATTTTAGATTTTCTTGAATTGTCATGATTTTCAAAACCATCAAAGAAATCCACTCAGTAGAGCAAGCAGACGATTTGCAGCTACATTGAGTGCTTCATGTACCCAGCCCAGCATCACGTCCTCAAGCTGAGCCTGGGGAGAAACAGCCCCCAGGTCCCTGGGGACAGCTGAGATGGCAGCAGGTGCATCTGTGGCTTGGCTGTCCTGGCCCTCATGGCCTTTCAGTCCCTGACCTGCCAACTCTTGTGAGCACAGCTGCACACCCAAACCGAGGAGGAGGAGGCGGAGAGGCAGGAAGGATGAATCAACATCCACTTACTTCCATCTGATGCTCTCTGCTGCAGTCTGCGCTCATATGCAGCAGCATACAAGTTCCAGGATGTGCACCAAGCAAGGCTCTGCCTCTGTTTCTCTGGAGCTCAGGAGCTTGCCTAGCCTCTGGCCCCAAGCACAGGAACAGCTATGCCTGAGAGTGCTGGTTCCAGGCAAAGCCTGGGATTCCTCTAGCATATGCTAGAATTTTTCCTGCCCTCATTAATAGGCACCTACTAGTCTTGCATGTGCTACAAACCAGGCATAGCTCCTAAGATTTAGCTGCCTCTGATGAAAGAAACAAGACTTAGCTTAATGAATCAGCAAACAAGCTTCTCCCACCTAAAATTTTGTGTGTTTGGCTATTGAGTGACCTTGAATAGGCTAATTCAGGAGTTTCTGTTGACTGAGGAATAACCCCTCTTGGCCTCCTTTTTCTTTGTGCTAAAGAAAAGCAACTAGCTGCCTCCAGCTTTGTTTCATTTCTTCTTCCTGCATGAGCAATATACAAACAGCCCAGACTTTACTCCTAATAGGGGAGAACTAGGAGGAAGGCCCTATGTGAGAGTGGGACCATGGAGATAGAGGTGGCATTACCCTTGGGTTAAAGAACTGGAACAGTCTCTCCACTGGCCTGGGACCTGCAGGCATGTGAGGTTATGGAGCAACTATATCAAATGCTGCTAATGCACAAGGTACAGCCACTCTGGAGTGGATACATGATGGGAACCCACCCTGACAGCTCCCTGCCCCACAAGATATATGTTTGTATTAGTCATTTATCAGAGTTTTATTTTAATTTATTGCTGTCACTGCAACAACAGCATTCTCAAGCAGGCATTTCCTGTTTTTCTTTCTTGAATAGAGAAGCAGATGTTTTCTGAGCCATAAAACCAGAGTCAATCACTGCTCGTAATGACACTGATAACATACAGCCCCACAGCCTAAACACAGGGTCGCTCTAGCAAACCAGTCTGCAGCAATGAGACTACATGCAACTACAGCATTACATTTTCAAAGATGATATTTCAGTATAGTTCAATGGGAAAAAAAATTCTACATAGAAAAACATTTGGAGCTCATTTTATAAACAAAACTGAAATACCATGAGTGAGTCCTTGCAGGTAGCTCCTTAAACTCATTGAACAAATTTTTGGGACAAAGGTAAGGACAAATAGATAGCATTGCTGTCCTATGTGTAATAGGTTGCTTGGAGAGTTTTTGACTCTTGCTTGTTGCATTGAACAAGAACCTACTATAACTGTAACATATTTTGATTGAAGCATAGTAAGGGCAACTTCATTAGTGTCATGGCCAGTACATCTTGTTATCACAGCTCTGGTTTTATAACCAACTTTCAGCATATAGTACATTTACTGCTTATTCTAAAATCCTATTGAGTGTTGCAAGCAGTTCACTGGGATGCTGAAGAAAGACAATCAGACCTTCATGTGTATCCTTCCCCACCACACCGCTTTCCCTCTAGTAGTCAATATGGTTTGTCCTCATACAAAACACCAGGCAGGTATTGCAGGAAGAACTGTCTGGATAATCACATAATGAATGTATTCCAGAGATGGGGGAGCTGAAATGCTTTCGATTTACTTTGGTGCACATCAGCCTGCATAAGGGTAAAGCATTAATGGAGGCTAGGTCAACTGGGCAAACTTTTCTTCTGATGTTGCAGGCAGCTTCAGGGTGGACCCCTTCCCTGGCAGGGATGCATGCAAGGAACACTCACTTTTGGAGGGTGAGTAAAAAGCACTACCATCCAGACATAAAATCCTAAAGTAGCAACAGAGGTGCTTTGTTGCTTTGTAATTGTGACTTCTGTAAGGCCAAAGACTCTCAACCTAAACATTTCTAGCCAAACCTGCACTTTGGAGATCAACTGTTCACCAGTCTTAGACTAAGTCAACCTAGCTGCACCGAGACTTCCCTGAGAAATTTAGAAAGCAATTGGGGTCTCACTGAAGTTTGTGACTCAACAGGAGGGACATGATCTGATTATACTATAATCTATTCCAGTAGATGACAGAGTGGTTATTTATTTATACTTCCATGGCAATATTGTTGTATCATCAATAAATCTAATCATAATCATCCATGTAATTGCTGTGCTCTCCTTCTCATACATTGCTGAAAGCTTTCTCTCAACAACTCTTTCATAGGTACAAATTATGCAGTTGGATGTTTACTGTAGCAGTTCTGTTCATTGCACTACAAATTTTAATTGCACAAAGAATGAAGATATTAGATGGAGAGTAGCAGGGCTCTCTCTCTCTGCTAATAGCTTCTTTTCTGGTGTAGTCAGAGTTCTTTCCAGAAAGGTTTTTAAGGTTTTGTTGCTGCAGTTTCTGCTGGAGTCACTGCCAACATATTTTGCACATGTCTTGGTTTTGGTATCATGGGCTTGCGTGTAGGGTGTAGCAGCTGGTTCTATCAAGTATAACTGTTTCTTTAATTAATGGCAAGTTATTACACTGTGCAATTTCAGTGAGATTCAGCACAATGAATTGCCAAAGCTGTCAGCAACACTCACTTTGTAATAGCTACCATAAAATTCAGTGTCAGGTAGGAAGCATGACTTCATAACCATCCAAACACTGAGCCATTTTGCAGATTACTTCCTTCCACATGTTATTCTTGCTTTGCATTTTGTCATTGTTTTATAACTCCATTAATAAGCAGGGATGGGAAAAGCTGACAGTATAGAAACACTCTCTACCAGTTCATTAAAAAATTGGCTTTTGATCTAAATTGAGGATATGGCAATCATTAATAACCATGAGGTTTTCACCCTTTCATTAGCTTTCACTATGCATTCAAAGGATTTTCCATTCTTTTTCCCTTTTTTTCAGTCTAGGGCAGGATTGAAGAGCCTTTCACCTACTGAAGGTCTGCTTTTTAGCCATATTTGAAAGTGCAGCTTTATCAGGTTACTCAGTTAGCACCACTGACAGACTCTTCTATTTAAATGCACAGATCTTCCACTGTCTCTCCCCAAGTCAGAGCTCAGCTTAGCATATTAAATACATATGATGAAAATTACCCATTATCATCTACTGGAACTTTACACTCATTATGACAAAAACAGTGAGATAATAAGCGATTCTGAAGAGGAATGCTAATTACAAAATATTTTTCTTTTAAATTGGAGTATTTATAAATAGAACTAAAATAACTGCCTATCACAGAATCATTTAAATTAGAAATGACCCTTAAGATCGTGTCCAGCTGTTAACCTAACATTGCCAAGTTCACCACTAAACCATGTCCTAAAGTGCCACATCCACTTGTGAACACTTCCAGGGATGGTGATTCGACAACTTACCTGGGCAGCCCATCCCAATGTTTGACAACCCTTTTTGTGAATAACCATTTCCAAATATCTAATCATCTAATCTCTCCTGATGCAACTTGAGGCTATTGCTTCTGGTGCTGTTACTTGTTACTTGGAAAAACAGACTGACTGTCACCATGCTACACTCTCAGGTATTTGTAAAGAGCAATAACATCTCTTCTCCAGACTACACACCCCCCGCTCCCTCAGCTGCTCCTCAGAGGACCTTGTGTTCCAGACACTTCATCAGTTCCATTGCCCTTCTCTGAACTTGCTCCAGCACCTCATTTCATGTGTACTTCCTTTTGTGAGGATGCCAAAATTGAGAACACAGGATTTGAGGTGTGGCGTCACCAGTGCTGAATATAGGGGCCAACCCCTGCCCTGATCCTGCTGGCCACACCATTGCTGATCCTGGCCAAGATGCCATTGGCCTTCTTGGCCACCCTGGCTCATGTTCAGCTGCTGTCACCAGCACCCCCAGCTCCTTTCCAGCCACTCTGCCCCAGCCTGTGGAGCTGCCTGGGGTTGTTGTGACCCAAGGGCAGGACCCGGCACTGGGCCTTGTTGAACCTCACACCACTGGCCTCAGCCCATGATCCAGCCTGCCCAGATCCTCTGCAGAGCCTTTCTGCCCTCCAGCAGATCAGCACTCCCACCTAGCTTGGTGTCATCTCCAAACTGACTGAGGGTGCACTCAATGTCCTCATCCTACATTGATGTACTCATCAATGAAGTACTAAACAGGACTTGCGCCAATGCTGAGCCCTGGGGAACAGCACTGGTGACTGGCCACCAGCTGGATGTAATTCCATTCACTGCCACTCTCTGGTCTTTACTATCCAGACAATTTTTTACCCAGGAAACAGTGCACCTGTCCAAGCCCTGAGCAGCTGGTTTCCTGGAAGAATGCTGTGGGAAATGGCCAAAGGCTTTTTAAAAATATACACAGAAAAAATACAGAGCCTTTCCTTTGTCCACTAAGTGTGTCACCTTGTCATAGAAGGAGATCAGGTTGGTCAAGCAGGACCTGCCTTTCACAAATCCATGCTGGATGGGTGATGACACTCAGGATGACCTGCTCTATGACCTGCTCTGTGACCTTCCCTGGCACCAAGGTCTGACTGACCATAGGCAGTTCTGTGGATCCTCCTTCTTGTGCCAGCCCCCAGCCAACTGGACCTCCCCAGTTAGCCAGGACTGCTGATATATAATGCAAAGAAGCTTGGTGAGCACTTCCAGCAGCTCCCTCAGTACCCTTGGGTAGGTCCCATCTGGCCTCATAGAGTTGTGTGTAAGTGGTATAGCAAATTACTGACTGTTTGCCCTTGGATTATGCAAGCTTCATTCTGCTCTTTGATTTTGCTTCATTCTGAAGAACAGAAGGCACTTAAGAATCTCAGCCTTTTTCTCTTCCTTTGTCACTGTTTGGCCTCACATCCGACAAAGAATGGAGATTTTCCTTAGACCCCCTTTTGGAGTCAATGTATTTATAAAAATATTTTTATTGTATTTTATGGCAGTACTTTGGCTGTTACAGTTTTCTCTTTGCATATCCTCATGGAATCTTTATGGTCCTCTTAAGTTTCCTGCTCCTCATCCCAAGTTTTTAAATTCTTTTTTTTTCCTGAGTTCACCAAAGCTGGTCTTCTTTTCCAGCAGTCCATCTTTCCATTCATGTAATGTTTTATTTGACTGCTGAAAATCATAGGAGGATGCAGATGGTGTCCTTGAGCACAGGGTCACTAGATGAACTGAGACATTAAGTCCTTTCTTTTGGCACTGTCCAGTGGGGAAGGGATCCTGCATCCTGTGGAAGGCCAGATATGGCATCATATTATCTGGCTCATTTTACTGTAAGACTTACATATGGGTGGGGAACAGAAAACACAAAAGAAAAAGGCAGAGGCAGTGATGTATATCCTTGCTGCTCTCCATGCACAGTGAGCTTCTGTGCCAACAGCTCAGTGTTGACATTAGCACACACTGGCAGCACTCCAAGTTACCTCCCCATTTCATCACTTCAGAATGGGTTTTTCCTTAAAAGTTAGTGAGTTTAATGAATATTTTGATAGTACCTAGAAAAAGCAAGCACAAACAGTGCACCGAGTAAGCTACTATGCAATCCTTGCCCTGAAGAGATGATAATTACCATCCAAGAGGCTTTATTATGAGGATTATAATTACTATATTTTCTTAAAGTTTTAATGCTGAACTTAGTTACAGTGAAAATCCAGCTTTTGTGTAAAATTAAGAAAAAGGTCCTGACTTTCCCAAAAGAATCAAAAATCCTTTAAAAATGCAACTTGCATATATTCTAATAGCCAAAAGTACAGACAATAAATGAATGAAAAAAACTGTATTTATTATTTGCAAAATAGTATCAACCTGGGTGGTGACTGTCAACAGCTTCTTTTTAGCTTAACTATAGACACACTGTTATCACTGTCTAGTTTTCAACAGATCTGTGTTTCTTTCCAATTGCCTGGCACGTGGTAGTGTTTTGGGAACTAAAGAGAGAGGCCGAAAAAAAGGGAAAATATATACTAGTTAAAATGAATGGCAAGCATTATTTTACAGCTCCATGAACAAGCACTCTAAAAAAGACTGTTACTGTCGGGTGATATCATGCTTGCCATTATGTTACATAGTCAGTAATAAAATAGGGGAATTCATTGCTGTCAGGAATGAACCTGATAATTTTGTAAATATTTGCTGCATGTTTAAATTGTTCACTTCATTGCTGTAGATATTGAGAATGTGGAAAGCAATGTAGGGAATGACCCTTCATATTTTTATTTCACATTTTTGAAGATTTTGTGGTGTTAGGTCACATCCTGCCAGGTCACTCTTAATAAATAGAACGTAAAATGTCCAAACATTGCAGTACATTTTAACTTGGTGATAGGAGTGCTGCTTAGAATGAAGAGCTGCCTGAGATGAAATCCCCTTTACACATCTCAGTCCTCAAGGTAACAGGTAAAAAAGGGCAGTGTTCCTCTCCCTTCTCTTTCTCTGTAGATTTTCTTTTGGGGAGAAGAAGGTTGAGAGCAAGGAAGAACTTTTTTTTTTTTTGTCACATCCAATGGTAAAGCAGAATAAGGATCTTCTGGATTAGAGACCTGATGTCTCTCAGGCATGGTGCAGACTGCACCTTTACTTTCAGCAGCTTCCCCCTAAGCCCTTAGGCACGGAGGGCCCTAACTCAGTGCCTGCAGTAAGGACATACTGCTGTTTTGGGGTGGTTTTTTGTCTTTGCAGCCAGGGTGTCTGCTTTTAGTGCCTGGCTTTTACAGAGCAAAAACAGCCAGACATGTTCTCCCCCAGCTCTGCTCAGACAAAGCTTCCACAAGACAGTATCTGTAACTCCATTAAGGCCAAAGGAAGCTAGTTTGTTCCAGCAGGGACAGCTTGCCTGCAGTTCATCCAGAGGTCCAAGCTCGCTGGGGCAGCCTCCTGCTGCTCTGCCCAGCGTGGGAGGCTGGCAAGAACAAGGCTACTTTCTTTGCAGGGAATTGGAAGCCAAATACCAAGAGTTTTATCTCTTTGGATCAGGTTTTTACCTGAACCACCTAATTACTTTTCATAAATCCTTCAGATCTTCATACAATACTTCATTGTATTCTCCTATGACCAGTACTGAGTATTTAATTACATATTAATTATATATTTTAATGTAATTTTTCTATATAAGTAGAGGTAAATTAATAATATTTCAATTATTTATGTGTACACCACAATATGCACGCTATAAAAAAGCCTTATCTTTCACCAGGTCAGGAAAGGTAATACAGTTATGACTCCATCCTAGAAAAACCAGATCAACCAGCTTTTCTGCTGAAGTCTCAACAAGCCTAAACACACTGGGCAAAATAAAATTCAACATTTTCTTTATTTCAAATCCCTGGAACCACATATTGGTTGGTAGATAGAAAAGTATTTGGCTTTATTTTGCAGAAAATGTTCAGCAATAAGGCTAGTGTTGAAGTTGCCAGCACCAGTTGATATGTTGAATTAAATATTCAGAATTAACCTTTGCAACCCTAGGAATATACCTTTCACTGAGCAAACATTTGTGAAACATTTAGACTTTCTTAATTCCCACACCCATATTCCTAGTTAATTTGCAATCAAACCCAGTGACATTAGCTGGGTTTTTTGCCATCAAACCCAGTGACATTCAGTATATTTACTGAATAGCTGTAACAACCATGCAGAACTTATAGGGAGCTAAAATCCAAGCACTGCTGCTCTACACTTCAGCCTTTTATACTGTTTTGCAAAATTATATTTCTTGACTGTTAAAAGAGTATACAGACATAAGATCATATTGTTTCAATATAAAATTATTAAACATAGTGTAAAAAGGTTTACTTGGATTTAGCAAATGAAGCTGGTGGGTGTGAGTTCATCATGGACCATCCCCCACTGGTGAGGGAAACTGGCAGCAGATCTCTGACCTCACCCTACTGCAGCAATACTAGGCTGGGAGAGAGGAAGAAAAAGGGGAAAACTGCTCCTCACTCATCAAGAGCCAGAATTTTGAGTTTAGTTGCCTTAAGCACAGCAGAAATAGTGCCAGGCAATAGGACAATAAGCCATGGGCAGAAACTTATGCACAGGAAGTTCCACCTGAACATGAAGAAGAACCTCTTTACGGTGCAGGTGACCAGACACTGGAACAGACTGACCAGAGAGGTTGTGGAGAATTTCACTGGAGATATTCAAGAACTATCTGGACACAATCCTGGGCTCTGGAATGACCCTGCTGGGGAAGGGAGGTTGGACAACATGACCCACTGGGGTCCCTTCCAACCTGGCCCATTCTGTGATTCTGTGAAAACGAGGATCTCAGAAGCAACTGTGCCTGCAGAAGCCAAGCCGAGACTTGCACTGGATACTGATCTTGGCAGAAGCAGGTATGTGAAGCTCTGTAACAGACCCTGGCTTGTGCCAAGTACACCACTACTTGAGAAGTGGAAACAACAGGCCATGAAAAAACCAAGATTATCCCTCACAAAAAGCTGGTGAAGACAGGCTCTTGCTGAATGCTCTTATGCCTGCGTCTTGGGGTGAAGCATCTCACTTCACATAGTCACCTAGCAACCAAAGTAGTGAAAACTGCCTGGGACTGGTACAATCCAGTGCAACCGGAATAAATAGAACTGTCAGAAGAAACTATTTCACCCCTCCTGAAGGAATTGACTGCTTGCTCCTGCCACTGGGGGCTGATTAGCAATCCAAGTCCTGCTCCCTCCCTGTGCATCCCCCAAAAACATTTAACAGTTTTAGACAAAAAGAGGAGAAAATGAAAATGTTTCCTGATTCTGTGCCTTGAAGCAATAGCCCCACATTTGTGGTGGGCTCCAGTACTGTGCTGTGCTCAGGTGATCAGGGTAGGATTGTTGCTGTACAGTATTGCATGTGTTCACTTCTTCCTGCCACCCCAAAGGATGTCAGGGCAGAACCAGGGACAATGTGGCATCTAGAGGTATGACATTCCAACATAGTCCTCCTGCAGCAAGGCAGATGGAAATTTTCTGTGTTTCCCATTTCTCTTCAGTGGTGGAAGTGACTGCTCTGCACATGCAGCAAATAACCTACAAATCCTAACAGCTCTTTGCTTCTTTAGAAGCACTTTGCTTCCAAATATGCATTGACTAAGCATTTTCATAATCAGCATCTAGAACATATTACACCTAGGACATATACATGTTATGTTTCTGCCGTTTAAAAGTTAGAAAAATTTCAGCTGAGTAGAAGAAAAAAAATTTTCTAAATATGAATGACAATAATTACTATGTTGTTCATTACACTTAAAAAGAAGTTATACCATTCATAATAAAATTATTTTAGGTCGTAACACTAGCTTTTTTAATACTGTGGGCAGGCTTCAGTTTTGGGCCAATCAACAATATTGAATATGATAAAGTGCTTGTGGTTTTTCCCTGATTGTGCAGAGAGTGGGAGGTGGGTTGAGACACCGGGAGGGGACAAGGGTGTATCCTGCCACACTGAATAAACACTGTGAGAACAGACAGGATGCCTGTGTGGAAAGCCTGTGACTCAGCACAGCTGCGTGGATCTCCTCCTCACATGCTTCTTTGGAAACTGGGAGTTTCCAAATAATTTTCAGGCATCCTGGTCAACTGACACACTTTTTCCACTAAACTAATTTCTTTGTGGACATTGGGCTCTGCTTCTAGATAGACCACGATCCCACTGATAAAATAATTAGAAATAGTTAAAATCTCTGCATTTTTTATTAAACGATCCCTAAGTAGGACAAAAGCAGCCCCCTTTCACCTTAATGACAATGATAGCAAGAATTCCCAAAAAAGTTATCTGCAAACCACTTGAATTATGGTAAAACAGCATTTACTGGAGTTAGAGAGGGATGACACCAAAACTATGAAAAGACCATATATGGTCAAACCAGACAGTCACATCTCTTCCATGTTAGAGAACTGGGAGACACATGGGTTCAAATAGAGATTTCTTTTCTCTTTCAGCCTTTCTAATTTGCCCATCCTGAACCCACAACTAACAATATCTGTTTGCAAGGAAGGTGTATCACAAGGCAGCATGTACAGAGACCTGCCCTATCCTTCCACAGGTAAGGATATTCCCACTTTTGATGCAGGGAATTCTGCAAAGTTATGAAGTGCCAGCATCTCTCTCAAATTGTGATCTTTCTTGCAGTCCACTGTTGTGGGTGCTTGCCCAGCCAAACCTGCAGATCCTGCCAATGCACAACACAGTTGGTCTCCCTGGAGAGCACAGAATGGCTCCAGGAGTCCTCTCCATCAGCAAATTGTGGCTTTGCTAGCACACAGAAGGAAACACAGAGAAGCTGTGGAGGACACCAGAGTGTAACCTGAATGACATCCACAATGACACATGGCCATATAAAGTTCAACCTACACCTCAGAAGAGCCTGAGAACTATGGCAAATGACCAAACTATTCAAAGGAAGACCCACTGTCCCGGATACCAGCCATGATGGGCTGGTTACCAGCAGATGCTGAAAAGAAAAAGAGGACAAATACCAATGGTATTTCCCCAATTAATCTCTCATTCAAATACTACATTCTGCTCAGGGAAATTCACCAGTTAGTTATGGTTTGTCTCTTTAGTAATCCACAAGAGTTGCACCATCTTCATGAGAATTTATGGAAACCTCTTGCATGCCCAGCATTGTTTGTCAAGAAACTTCACAAGTCTCCTACCTGCTGGATGTCCTTTGTGCCATGATTTTTATATCTGAATCTGATTCAGAGTGTTTGAGTGGTTGACCCAAGCCCCTAGGTGTGTAAAAAAGGTTGTGAATAGACTGAAGTGTTCCCAGATGCCTAGTCAGGTCTTACACAAATATGATTCAGTACTTTCTATCATGTGCCATAAATACTGTTGGACTCTTGTCAAAGCCTAAATTGTTAAAGTGACCATTTTGTATGTTCTGCCAAACTGTAGAAGTTAACTTTAATCCTGTTCAATGTAGCTTGCAAGAGTCATTGGTATGTCTATTGCTTAACTTTCTTGATATTAATCTATTGGCACAAAACTACAGTAGTCATGATATTAGTCCCTGGCAAAACAAATAATGCCAAAAAATAATTTCTTCTACTTGTCTTTTTTGAACTCTAACATCATGCATCCTTTAAATATCATAAACCAGGACTGTTGATACGTGCACTACCTGACCCACTCATTGCCCTTGGACTTTTTAAGCACATATCTGAAATGCTCTCCCTTTTACATCAACACAGGCATGATATTAACCAGACTGGAGAAGTGATGCTGTTAAAATTCTGCCTCTCTTTGGATAAGTATGCCATGATTCTTATGTAGTTGCCCTGGCCTATGGGGCAACCCACAGGGATGGTATGGGCCTTTCAAGTATTTTTCTTTTCCCCCATCCTTCTACCAGATGCCAGTTGCAATATTTCATTACCGTGATGACTAGAAAAATTACAATTGTTCATATCTTATTTAGATCACTGATAAATTAGGAACATATATATGTAACATGGATATCCTGACATACCAGCTAAATATGCAGGTCATACTCACAGTCAGAAGTTAATAAATGCATGATTCTGTTAAAATTTTCACAACTGGTTAGGAGATGTGGCCAAAATGTTGTATTTCATACATGCAACTTAAAGGGCAATTCAAACTAGCAGCTATCATAAACTTCCAAAGGCTGCAGAATAAAAATGGGGAAATAATCAGATACAGTACAAATCCTAGATTCATTCCATTCTAGAACATGATACTGTGATTCAATAAATCATATTTTCCTAAAAGTTATGACCTTTAATTTATTACAAGTATCAATTTTCAAGGATGAGTAAGAGACAGGTCCTAAAAATAGAAAGCTGACCAAACAACTACATAGAGAAAAACTGTTTAGAGTAGGAGAGTTAGGAATTTTGGAATTTTCAGTTTTAGGAATTTTGTCCTTAAGCCCTCCTTTATTTTACAATGTTCATATTGTTCATATAATTTTTACATCAGTCAGCCCTGTCATGAATGAATGCCACAAGTTTATCTATCCAACTGGACTAGAATCTTGGCACAGAGATCTTCTGGTCTTCTCAGAATTAATTTCTATTTTGTTCTTTGCAAGTATCATTTGGAATCTAAAAAGATTATCTGATTAGACAGACCCTAGCATTAGAGCAAGTGCTTAATTGGTGTGCACAGGATTTCATTGTTGCCATTAAATGGATGCTGACTCCTGGCATTCATTCGCAACTGAGAATACCATTAGTGCTTGGGCAAACTCTAAGTTCAAGGAACCATCAACAATTCTCAGAGCTCATCAATCCCTACAGCTGTCTCAGGACTTATCTACACTGTGATAATTACATATTGTCAACAAAACTGAGGTAATCGAAACCAACACCATCTGAAACTGACACGTGCAGAATGCACTGACCAAATCACAGCCCACACTGTATCAGCTGTTCACTTCAGCAGTAAAGCACCACCTGCCCTTTATTGACTACAGCTTAGGTTAAAGCAAGTTTACAGTTTCAGCTTGGTGTAGGTTTCATGAGAATCTTCTGAGGAAGACTGTTCTTCCTTTCACACAACTTCTCCTCAGCCCATCCCTGCTTCTCCACATACATTTTTCTCCTCTGTGGATTTCCTGGAGATTTACCCAAATGCTGCACAGTATGTTGTAGTTTTGGCAAGCAGATAAAAGGATCTTGAGAGGGAAAGAAAAAAAAGTATCTCCAAGTCATTACTCGTAAATCATTGCTTTTTCCCTTGATTTGTGAATTTCTTTTCCATAGGCATCCCCTATAGATGAGCTAGAAGGAGTCAAAAATTCTGAGAACTGTGATGTGAGGAGTAGTAACAGTGGGGCAGCAGAACAACACTCAAAAATACACTTCTAGTAACCTGAGAAACATGAAATGGCTAGTGGAAATAAATGCATGAGGTACTGCTCTTTGAAGGTGACCAGGTATGTGATTCAATGTCACTCTCTTCATGCTCTTTATCTCAAACTCAGAAAGCAGTTATTCCCAGCATTCACCAAACTTTGTGGCTTGCAACTGGCATTTTTCCACACCTGTGGTCTAGCTCTTCAAAATGGGTACAAATCCCATGGGGCTCCTCAAAGGTCTACTGCTACTCTGAAACCTAGTTGGTGGTGGTTTTCCTCAGTGCTCCACCTGGTGCTTCTCCCTTTGGGCTCCTAGTCTTTAATTTCATTAGGAAAACTGTTTTCATCTGTGTGGTGGGGAAGCAAGAATGCAGGGGGGGGCTGAACAAGTTTCTCTCCCA
>WBNO01008059.1:0-95251 GCA_013400575.1 Peucedramus taeniatus | reverse complement strand
CAGTGAGAAGGTACAAAAAACAAACTGGGAGGAATCATGGCTGGGACAGGTGATATTCCACGTCATTGGATGTCATGCCCAGTATATAGACTGGGGGAATTACCTTGAAGGATGGCCAGTTTGGTTTAGGGTTTAGGAAGGGGAGTCTGGCATTGATCAGCAGGTGCTGAGCAATTGCATTTTGCATCACTTGTTTATGTGTTGGGGTTTTTTTGTGTTTGTTTGTTTTGTTTTGTTTTGTGTGTGTTTTTTTTCTTTTTTTTTGTTTTTNTTGTTTTTGATTTTGGGTTTTTGTTTTCTTTTTTTTTTTTCTTTTTTTTATGTTTTTCAACTATTAAACTGTTCTCTCAATCTACAAGTTTTACTTTTGATGCTCCCCCTCATTCCACCATGGGGGGATGGGGGGGGAAGAGAAGGAGATTGAGTGAGTGGCTGAGGGGAGCTTCATTTCTGGTTTAGCTGGGCTTAAACATCTCAGTCATGACTCTGGCTCTTTAATCAGTCAAGAAGAGTACAGGAAGAGATACATTCAATATCCTGTCAAGCACCAAGAGGTGCTGTGGGTTAACTTCTGAACCTCAGAGTACCCACAACCCACAAATGCAGTTTATCAAAGAAAACCTGGGTGTCACTAGTTGGAATCTTCCCCTAGCCACCTCAGTATTATGCTAATTTTTAAAAAAATCAGATAAAAAACCCCTTATCTTTCTCACAAATGACTTGGTAAAAAGACTTTTAAATCTTCAATGAGCATTAGTTAAGGTTAGATGTGACTTTAATTGAAGTGATAAGTACAGATGTTATCTCACAGCTAGAATTCTGGATAGAACTTCCCTCGTCTGGTCAGGAATATATATTGCAACCACTAGGACCTGATAAATCATCTGCAGAAACATGAGGGGAAAATAGTTACTTCGCAGAACAGGGATTTTGCATAGGAGTATGTGAGAAGTCTCTAGGAGTAATGCTGAGAACAAAACAACAATGCAATATGATTTCCAACAGAAATTAAACTATTATTGTACTAGAATGGGTAAATAGGAGTTCATATGTAAAGTAAATGGAGTTCACTCTTTTCAGTGTCAATAGGCCTCTGCTTATTCATTGGTTCATTTTTTTTTCCAGATCTGACTACTACCACCTATTTTAAAAAATAAATAAATGTATGAGACAGTAAGAGCTAAACAGTGAGAATTGTTCAAAAATAAAGAGTGGAAAGATTATTTCACTGATTTTAGGAAGTGTAAATAGGAGCTAACTGAAGGGAACAACTGTATTCAGATGAATCCAAAATCACTGCAAAGACAATAAAAATCTCTTGTAAAGATTTTTCTACATATAAAACAAGTAATGATCTTAAACTGAGACAGCTATTCTAAGACATGAGCACGAGGGGTAAATTAAAGTTGCACTAGTGGTCTGACTTTTGACCACTTGCCTTCTTGAAAGTTTGATGTCCTTTTTGTATATTTAAAACGTTGTGCTTAAGAGCACATATGAAAGAAAAGGATTCAGCCATTATGTTTCACTACTCTTTTTTGAATAAGTAGAAATATATATCATTGCTCTAACAAGTGCAGATTCTTCTTCTTAAAAAAGGTTCACTAATCCCATTTCCAAAATTCTAATTAGGTACTTTAGAGTGTTTTTAGCAGTAATACCAATTTTCTCAAGTTCTTTGAAGGCAGTAGCTCTCTTTAGAATGCAATTTTTTTTTTTTCCTTTACAACAGCCCCAGAGGTGAACGTTATCTCATGGTAACACACACTTTATTTTGTATCTCATTGCCTGAACAAGCAAGGTATTTTGTGAACAGAATTTTTAAAAAATCCTGCTTTCCATTTTGCTTCTACATTCAGAACACATTAACACAAGCAAGGGTATTTTTCTATTCTTTGTATTTCTCATAAAAACCTATTTCTTCTTTGGTGCCAGTATGACCCTTAATTGTCATCATATGAAAAACATTGGAAAAATTAAATCATATCACTCTACATGTACTATACCAGACACTTTGAGGGGCAACAGTGTAAACTAGGCTTCTGAATAGCTCAGTGTTCATGACAAAATCTGGCATAACAGTACATTTCTTCGGTGAAACATAAATTAACAGTGTAGGATACTTATATATTTCACCTTTTCTATGGCACTATTTAAATTTCAAATTTTAAAATACCAAAACAAACTAAATTTATTTCTCAAAATGTCTTTTTGCGTCATAACTGTATACATGGAACTAAAGATACAGATGTCTATTTAGTGCAAAGAAATCACTTATCAGTAATACACAGACACAATGTATTAGGCATGCTTTCCCCCCATTATCAAAAGTTTGGTTTTTTCAACATGCATCCAGGTCAGATTTTTTTTTTTTTTTTTTTTGCATTGGGAAGAATTAAAATTCAGACTATATCATGTAACTTTATATTATAAGCTTCAGGGTAGAAAAAATTATCAGTTAGTGCTGACTGAGGGCAGATACTTCTCTGAAGATTGCATTAATTGTCCTTGGAAATGTCTATTTCTTGCCATTGATTGAAGAGCCAAACCAGGCAAGCAGCTAACTCTAGATACCCTTTGGAAAGAAATCATTCAGTGAGCTGAATTCCGTCAGTGGGATCTTCACTCTTCAGTTTCTGACAATTTAGAAGTCTAATTTATATGGCCTCAAATCTAAGTGAAGTCAGTATTTCATCTGAAGGTTCAGTTAATCTGGCAATACACATTTTGTGAGTCCAGATTTTCCTCACAAGGCTACTCCAAAAGAAAATCAAAGTATATTTTTTAAAAGATTATGCTCCAGCAGTTTTCTCCATGTTACAATCTTCCAAATGCCACAGCAGCTATCCAGCAGCTTGCCATTTACTAAGTACTTTCACTTCTGAAGAATTTTTGCAACTCCTGTCAGAGGACTTGTAAATCTTTAAGAAATTTAAGGATGGCAGTTTATTTGATGAGTAACTGTAAAAAGGGTAAGGGAAAGTCCCAATTACTGTAAATCAAATACTGTACTATAGGGTTTATGTGCTTTTTAAATTATATTTGATACACACACACATATATACATATATATACAAAAAAAAAAAAAAAATACACATTGAAAATCTTTTGTCAACATGATTTGTACAGATAGCCAGAAGCAGCAACAAACTTCAAACTTTTCCAGGAACATCAGCCAAACATTACAAAGAGCAATTATTTTCTTGCCCTTTTTTTCCTTTTTTTCCCCTACTTTGATTCCTTTCACAGGATCCTGATGAGACACTTTCTAAGCCTACTTACAGCCTATGGGCCTGTTTCTTTTCATTTTGTCTTTGGTCACCTGAACATTTACACAGTGTCCTGTTCTTTGGCTTTTGTCAGATCAAGTTAGAATGAACAAGTTGCAGGAAGAATGGTAGAGCCATTTATGCACACCAGCCACATGGAAAGAAAGAGTAAGGATCCATTTTCCAATCTATGCTTAGTCATGATAGAAATAGATGCATCTCCCTCTGGACTTCCATAACATTAACTATAAATAAAGGTCTAATTTTAGCTTGTTTCCTCCTACTTCCTCCATGTTCAGAATTTATAGCCTGGCAGCTTTTATCAATAAATTTCTCCAGATGATATTAAATTTAGAGATAGCCTAATTAGTATCATAATAAGTGGCACAAACTCAACACAGTGTAACAATTGGGCAGGAAAAAAATATGCCTTGACATGATTTGCTCTACTGAATGAAAATGGCATGATGAGTCTGAGTCTCACCAGACTTAGTGTGACAGCAGAATTGTAGTATCCCTATGATAGTCTCATGTAGGATTTTGTCATCTCTCTTCTCAGTTTTGCCTTTGTATTTTTCCTGTTATTATATATTTTTAAATGGATATAAAGTAACTGTACATGTAATATAACCAAATGACCAATCAGATTAGAAGCAAAACTTTAACGTAACATGCTGGTTTGAAAGGGATAAAACAAATCCTCATTAAAAATTAGAGATTAAAGTTTGAGGGAAAAGATAAAAATAAATTATTATCCCCCACAGTAGTCTAATTACTTTTTCCCCACCTACAGTGGAGTGAAAAACATTAATTGATCCAGTAGATAATAAATGGGACTGAGAAACAGAAAAAGTGAGAAATACAGTGCCAGAATGCTAGAAATACTACAATTAGAAGGAAGAGCATCAAAAGATATTTTTTTTTGTAAGGAAACACTTCCCATAGGATCTAAACTTGCAAGATTAACTAAGCATCTTATGTTGCCAGATAGAATCTTCAGCTTATGTGAGTTTCAGGGGGAACTTGGGGTTTTGGCAAGAAAGGCTCAAAAAGAGCTTGGAATTTACCAGAAATTGTCCTGTATTAGAGTATGAAATCTTCACCATAAATAAATATGACTAAATGGAAATGTTATATTCACCTACAGGGTCAATGGAGGCTGTTGCCACATTTGCTTGATAGGCTATGTTCTAGAGCATTTTTTAGGTAAATTCAAGCTGAAATATTCTAGGAATAGATATTTCACTTCCTGAATTAGTATGTAATCAAATAAGATCTTGCATGAAAATAACTGCCAAATCTGCTTTTAAGGAAAAGGCAGGAAGAGTGGCATCATATGTGAAATCTAATATTACTGAAATTGATGTGTTTAAAATGTGCCCCCTTTAGGGGACTAAGGTGAAAAAATGTCTTATTTCTGCATGATTGTATTCATGAATGAATGTAAAATGAGGTACTCAATGAGTCACAAAGTCAGCAGCAAAGACACAAAGTCAAATGAAGACTCCTCATGACCATGTGCATGTCCATAAAAATTCCAGATATAGAGCAAGGACAAAACAATTATTTACTCTAACACTCTGATGGAATTTTAATGATACATCCAAAGTGACTTAATGGATATGCTCTGGAAGAGGGGTATTCACTACACTAAAAATACCCTCATAATAGTTTTATTGCGTGGCCCTCTAGAAAGGGTAACAAGGGAGGAAATGGGTTCAGAGTCAGCTACACTTGCCTCTGTCATGGTTTAAGACAATTTATAAGGCAGGCTCCTCTTCCCCCAAACAGCCAGCAGGGAACAAGGACAAAACAAAAGGAAACCAAAAGAGTCCAAAACCAGTCAAATGCCCCTCAATCCATTTGCTCACACCATCCAACAGGACATCTCCTGGTGGAAGCAGCTCCATCAACAATGGCAGATGGAACAGGGTCAGAGTTGGAACTTGGGCAGCATCTGGAACCAGGAACTTGGGCAGTGGCTGGAACTGGGAACTGGGGCAGGTAAAGCTGCGGCGTCAATTTCTCTGTTTCTTTTTCAGCTGGCTGGACCCAGTTGGTGTTGACACTGCAGTTCTGAGTTGTTTTTGAGTTGTTAAAGGAGAGACTTAGATGCGCTGTGCACTGAAACCAGCAGCTCCCATTTGCAGAATTTGCCCTGAAACTGTTTAAGATTGAGAAATACATTTTCTTGGAGACCTGAGGCAAGCAAGGAGCCCAGAGAGAAACAAAAGAAGGCTTCAGCTTTAGGTCAGTGAAGCAACTCTTTAGCAATGTGGCAAGAAAGAAAAGAGAAAGAGGCTCTGCATGAGTGTCCTCCAATTCTGATAGTGATCCTGGCACCCCCCTCCTTCCTGGACCTAGGCCCAGATAACCCAGTCCTGCTTCTGGCCCCTGGGTGTTAGAGGGACAATCTTGGGCATATGATGTAGCAAAGATACGGAATACAGTACACAATTTTTGGGTTACAAAGGATAGTCTCCTATTCAAGCTAATAGTGTCTGAAAGCTTGCAAATTGGCTTTCTTAGCTCTGTGTATTGTTTATTTTTTTAGGAAATTTTGATCAGGCATGTTTCCCAACTCAGAAACTCCAAATTCATTAAAGAAATGTGGAGAGTAATTAACAATTACTGTGTTGTACCCAGAAGATAATAGACTGATACAAAATAAACTGCTTGAAAATGGTTCTTGATATGCTTATATCACAGAGTTATCACAGACTTGTAATTTCTGTAAACACTATAAAATAATTATTTGAATTAAAAGTATAATGTGCTTTATCTATTTATAAACAATTTCTGTGATTTTTATGCTTCTAACAGTACTTTAAAATAAAAGGTACTACCCTGTCTAACCAATCAATTTGCAGAGAACACGGCTGTAAGATGACCTACTTTAAATATGGCTTATATTGTCCCTAATGCAAGAGTCTTTTAGTCCTTAATTGATCAAATCTCCAAAGTCTGTTTTCCCAATTTACATATATTAACATGGGCATGTCTTTAATTTTGCCCAGCATTTATTCATAGTCAGCATTAGGTCATTACCACCAAATTACAGGTGCAGAGCAATACAAATGTTTGAAGGGTTTTTTAACCTAAAAAGAGGAGCAGAGAAATTAGATTAACTGATAAAATGACATAGTTGAAAGACAAGCAAAGATGTGCCTTCTTTCAGTAAAAAAAATTAATTAATGGCAAAAATGGAGGATTGTAAATTTGGACCTTACTTGTAAAAGATATCAGAGATAAATCAGTAGAATATCAGGGAGTTTGGCTTTAAGCCAGAACCACTGATTTGAAACTATAAGAAATGTAGCAGGAAGAAGATAAATTTTTTAAAGGAAAATCCAACTTACCAAATTTTCTGTATTCTTTGAGCACATTAGCAAAATGGAAGAACTGTAAGACATAGTATATTTTGTTTCCAAAAGATCTGAGCTATGCCTTCACTGGAGGTTATTTTATAAAGTAATGAGCCCAAACTATTTTATGAATATGGATGGACCATGAAGATAGAAAAAAACAGTTTTCATGTTCACAAATGACAACTGCACTTTTCTTATCTTTGGATCTATGTGTTGGTATGTTCAGTGTGTAGTTACCACTATAATCATAGACATGCAGTAAAATTAATCCCATTTCCTTTGCAGTCAGTCAATTTGCTTGAATCTCTTGCTGTTTACTGTCAGGAACCTACATACACCTGTCAAAAGGCAGAATTTTGCTTCTGTGGAACATGTTGACACAATTTATTTCAGGCTGCAGCAATTTACTAACACTCACTGTCATCATTTAAGATCAGTTTGGAGTTTTGGTGTCACATTTTCCATATCAAGAGATAGGACTGTTGTCTGTCAAAAAAGAGATTTATTTATGGACAAGAACATATGACTTGAGCAAGAAATTCAGTATATTAAAAAGGATCACCAGGTTTATCTGTAATTTCTGCAGTCACCTGGTTTATTTGGTTTTGGGTGATACAGATCCTGAGAGCATTTTTCCATCCTTCAGTTTTAAGAGAAGTTGAACAATCGGACCTGTATTACTTCTCTGTTTGTAAATCCTATTGCAGGAGTTCTGGATGCCTTTTTAGGTCTTCTTTTTACTGTCTATTTGCTCATTTGGTTAAATACAAGAAAAGCTCTTCTCAATGGTGCCGAGCAAAAGGACAAGAGGCAATGAGCAGAAACTGACACACAGGAGTTCCACCTGAACATGAGAAAGAACTTTACTGTGCAGGTGAGTGCTCACAACAATTTGCCCAGAGAGGTTGTGGAGTCTCCTTCACTGGAGATATTCAAGAGCTGTCTGGACATAATCCTGTGCCATGTGCTCTGGGATGGCCCTGACTGAGCAGAGAGATTGGACTAGATGACCCAGTGGGTCCCTTCCAACCTTACCCATCCTGTGATTCTGTGAAGGCATAAGCTGTATCAGTGCAAGAAGTAAAACAAAGTGACAGAGAAAAAACCCTTGATATTCCATCCTTCGTTTCACATACTACCTGAGAAAAACAGAAGGTGCTCCACAGCTCAATTTTACATTGCATTTTTCATGTAGATGTTTTCAGTGCTTGATTTTTCATGGCTAAGGAATAAGCATTCATATATGCCAGACTAAATATTGGAAATATAAGTAATTCAGACATCCTGAAAGAAAATACTAATTTTAATTACTAAAACTATTTAAAGGTTTCCATTTGAAATGCTTTTACTTTATCAGTGAATGATATAATATTACCTGTTAGTGCCATAGAGGAAACAATACAAACCTGACACACAACAATATTACTTCAATTGAAACATTTCAGTTGAAGCATTCAGTTGAATTCACTAAAACTCAATTTGGTTTGGTTTTTTTTTTTGCTGTATTTTTCATTTTGTTAACATTGATGGACTTTGTTATAACAGTGGTAATATTTTTGTTTCCATTTTTAGTTTTTGACAAATTATATTTTCTGGCAGGATAATTTTCTATTAAATTCTTTTTGTGAATTTGTGATGTACCTATAAGTAAATGATGGAGTATACATACACATGAATAAAGATGTCTAAACAAAACAATGACTGCAGTGAAGAGAATAAGTTTATCTTGTGTTGTGGGAAATAGTTTACTACCTCATGCTGCCAGCAGGAAAAAAATTCTTCTTTTGTGAGTCTTCATAGAAAATATTAAATTTTCTATATGTCTCCTGGTTACCCTGACCAGTTTTCACTGTGTAGTTTATTACTTGGATATAAAACCAAATAATAACAAAATGGTTTAAAACACATGTACTATGTTTCGTGCTGTTACAAATTTTGCAGCATTTACTGCTACAGAATTGTCATGGAAGTTCCACTTCTCCTCAAATCTCCTTCAATATTTAGTTAACATCTCTGCAGAAATTAGCCCTGAAGTGCTACAGATTTCTACAACCCTAATGATAGTCTGAATGCAAATGTAATTGATGTCTTTCTTCTCCCAGCTGTTACCTTTAGCCACCTGACATTATGTAATGAGAATCAGATCTGAAATAAAAATTCCATCACTTTTACAGAAGGACAGGAAAAGCATTATGAGAGTCTCAAGGCTATGATACCAGATTTTTTTTTTCCTTTTCTTAGTCAATTATACTTTTATTTCAACTTTTTCTGCCTAAAGAGAACCGGCAGGATAATTAATACAATTTCTACAGGAAGCCTGGCATTTGCATTTTCTAACAGAGGAAGTGAAAACCTAAAGTAATTCCCTGGTCTGCTAAATCCAGTATCAGACCTCTGGCAGTGGAAAACACTAGCTGCTTCAGAAAAAGGAAAAAAATAGTTCAGTTATGGAATGTTTTAGGGATTTGCAACTGAGGCTGCACTCAATGAGCTACACACATTTTAGAAAAAATTGCTCCATTAGCCCACTACTTTCTTAGATCAAGATGAGCTGTATAGGAGTATTTCCCTGCTTCCACTGCGCCCTGTGTTCTGTAGAGATCGACAAGAACAAATGGGGGACAAGAATTATGTCATATATTACATTATGAGAATTGTATATAATTTGAAGATTTGGCAATTTAAAAATCAAGTGTCTGGGTTTTGTCTTCTCTATCAGTTTGGGTGTTTTTTATTTTCTCTTTTTTTTTTTAAATTTCATTGTAATCAGTGCACAAGAATCAAAGATGCTGAGCACAACCCAGGAGTACTCTTCAGCATGTTTCTCACCATATCTTTTTCTAGTGACAGGATCTTCACACAGTGAACTACTAAATATTTGAGGTACTGTAAACACAGAAGTAACTTACACAAGTGCATGTAGCTTTTAGAGGGCAACACGTATTCCTTCCAGTCAGTTCTTCCCAGGTGCTTGGTTAGAGACCTGCTTCTGTGACAGTATTTGGGTTGTACCTTAACAGAGTTACTCCTATTTCTAGTAGTTCTGTGACACACTTCTCTGGGTACTGCTCTTCTAGTGGAGGTGTTATTTTCCGGTTAGGGTTATTATTTTTTCTATTTTTTAGAGGTTGCACTAACCTATATTCAAGACCTGGACTGTTTGAACACATGAATGCTGCGTAAAAGCAGGAATGAATCACAGTGTAGATGATGACTGGGTGAAGGATGGAATTCCTGAAAGTACTGGAAAGGCTTTGAAAAATACTTGAAAGTAATGAAAAGATGGTGGGAGGACTTATGAGACAAGGGATTCTAAGACTTTGTCAGTGTATGGTATAATATGGGTGAAAAGGCAGTTCTCTGCAGGTACACTAAATTTCTGCAATAAAGTGCTGATGGAACTCTACCAACTGCTTTTGCTGTGAAAATATTTTGGAGAAAATTGACAGAACAATGTAGATAAAGCCAAAGGATTATTTTAGTGTGTAGATGACATACAAAGCACACATGCTCTCTTTCAAGACAATATGAGATTGCTGTAAAATTACTGCAGAAAACATTAATTATTAATAAACATATAATTATTGACCATAAGCTCACAACATCTAGCCAATAAGAAGATACCTGCTACTGAATATATTGTATTGTTCTTTGACTACTCCAACATTGATCTAAGACAAGAATAGTTCCCAAAACATTTGTACTCTTAAATTTCTGCAAGCTTCATAGAATTTTGGGAATACTAAAATCCTTAAAGAGTTGTTCAGAATCACAGAGAATATATAATAGCCCCTAAGCCCTGATCCTTGAATATCTTTCTACCTAGGTTAAGCCCCACGTTCTCTTTTTTTTTTTCCTAGACATGTTATTCAGATGTCTCTTCTGCCTCATGAGTTTTCCTCAGACATTTACTTTTGAAATATCTGTTTCTATGACAAAGCTGTTTGAAGTTAATCAAAATAATATAAATGTTATTATGAAATCAGACAGGCAAACCAAGAGGCTTTACACACTCAGATCACACACCCAGGCGAATAAATTGGAAGTGTTAATGAATACTACTGAGAGCTAGTAGTTACATCCTACATAGCAGATTCCAGCACTTGGGCAGGCAATGTTATCTTCTGGCTGCACAAAGTTCTGTCTATCACTTTCTGGAGTCATGTTCAGCCATCTGCCTCCCAGTGCAGTTTTGGAATATAACTTGCTCATTGAGTCCTGGGAGGATACTCTTTTAATAAATAAAAAAGCAACTAAATAAATAAATATATAAATAAATCCATTCAATTATTTTTTTTTAATTTACTGCTCATGAATATGCTCAGGTTTACATGCTGTCATACTTGTCTTGGTGGGGGGTCACTGACCTCTGGAGGTTCTGCCTTCAAAACTCTTACCTCTCCTTCCATTAAGGGGAAGGTTGTCTTTTTGTATGTGATATAATGGGTCTGTCTTAAGGTTGGAAGTCTTGCTCCACAGAAATAGATAAGCCTGTTTCACTAGTTGAATCATTTACACAGTAGAAAATTTCACTTAAAATGAAAATTTTTACTCAGATAAGTTTTCATGTATAAACTTCCTTTGAATTAATGCTGCATGATGGGGCCTTCTATTCTTGAAGTAGTTTTTTTCATCTCATTTAACCAGATTTTGAGACCTCATCTCCTATTTTGTGATATAGACTGCTTTCCTTCATAGAAATATCTGAAGTCTTGAGATAGTGACTCCCTCATCTTCCCCCTGTAACATTTTATTAGCATCTCTCCAGACAGCCACAGTCTATTGCTGTTCTGTTAAATTTAGTTCCCTCCTTAGATCTCCCTCAAATCTGAGCATTTAATTTCCTTTCAATGACCTAGAGGATGGAAAGAAAAATAACATTTTATTCTTATTCTTAGAGATGTATATGGAGATTGTGTGGACTCTTTGCAGGCAGGTATTGGTCCTATTCTATGACATTTGTAAGGTCCACAGTGGAATTACCTGTTCTATGCCTGAATGTTTCCTGCAATAGGATAATTTCAGACATTTTATTATTCTCAGGAGTACCTGCTGTCTCAACACCTTTACCCTGACTCTCTGACTCATATCTTTTCTGGTTTGGTGTGAAATTCTAAGTAGAGAAGTCTTAAGTGGAACTTACTTTATCTTTTTCTGATCCATTAAGCAGTATGAATGAAATTTTTCTGTTCAAATGCAGCACCAGAATTTAGAAGTCTTGATTTAAGGTAGGTATATAGGCTCCTGTCCCTTGTGGCCAGTGTCATTTAGTCAGGAGTTCAGTCAAATTAATTAATTAATCACTCCATGTGTCTACTTTTCTCCATTGTTAACAGTGATTAGCTTAGAGGTGCATGTTTAACTCGTACATCTGCAGCTGGATCAGATCAGTCTCTATGTACACTCTCTGTGGTTACACATGATGGTACTGCTGCCACTGTAAAGATGCTCACACTGGTTTTAGCAATGCAGCAAAACAGCTGTGACAAGGCATTCAACACCAGCTGTAAAATCTTTCTGGATTAGGTCAGCTGCTGAACTGTTGTGGCATACTACATGGCTAGAAATGTCTTCTTTAAATGTACTCCTGTTCAAAGTGCAGCCATTGCAGAAATTCTTTAAGATTAGATTTTTACACTCCTATAGATTTACAGATCTTCACATCTTTTAAATTCATTCCACTGAGTCTGAGAGAAGCAAGACTACTATAATTTTCATGCTGATAAAAAATATCTCTCTTAAGAAGTAATTCAAACAGAAACTGTCATTTTGGTCCAGGATCTTCTGGTAGAGAGTCTTAAGTGAAGATTACTATAAATCTACAGAGATCTTCCTGATCTACAGAGGTCAGTCTGAAATGGGTGGTTACCACTACTGAGTCTCTGAGAAAAATACATCCCATCCTTTACACAGTACTGAAGATTTTGGAGATATGTTAACAATTGGAACCCTATGGAATTTTCCTGTATATCTTTTCCCAGTTAAAACTCAGTGAAGTACTACAACTTTAATTTTACACGTGAAATAATCCTGAAATGTAATTCAGACACTACTAGTACAAATATATAGACATATATGTATACACATACTGTACTCAGTCTTGCCTATACTTTCTGTGTAATAACAACAAGAACAGCAACAGCAACTACAAAAATAACAATAATAATAATAATAATAATAGTAATTTTGTACTTACTCAGTTTCACTTACCTGATGACCTCAAGAAGCTTTGAAAAAATCACTTTAAGTAGCACTCTAGAGTTCTCTATATTTCATTATAACATTTTAAAAACATAATTATGCTGAAGAAAATATAAGAAATGAATTTATTTATTAGAAGAGGAAAGATAGTTTGTAATAAAACCAATTAATGTGTGTGAGTTTAGATATAATAATTGCACCTGGAGATGAATGAACTATAAACACTGCAATGACTACACAACCACAACCCTGCTAATAAACCTTGGTTTTCACATGCCAGCAAAGAGCTCTCTTGAATCTTCCACAGTAATTCTTTCCTATCTAATCCAAATTTCATTTGTGATATACAGAGGTCAAGAAATGCAGTAGTGGACTAAGTCACTGTGCCATTTTATATTAATTGTCAATTCCAACAATTGCATATGTTGTTTTTAGTATAAAACATACATATAGAAAAATACTGCTTCAGGTTTCAAATTATTAATGATTTCTCATATTTGAATGTATTAATTAAATATACTGTAAATTTTGAATCTGCTTAAATAGCCCTGTTTTACAGATTTTACAATTACTGAAACAGTTGTCGTTAGCAACAGATCTCACTTAATATCATAACAATCTCCTTATAAGCATTAAGAAACTAAATTAAATTAAAATCTCAGCAAAAAGTTTTAAATCTTTGACATGTCCTCTAGCATGGTAACTATTGTATTTTTTCTGTACACTAAGAACTATGAAATAAACTACACATACTGAAAGAAATGTGTAGGTATATAACTTTCCACTCATAATGTGAATATATATGTCTGGAAATGATGAAACCTTGTTTGCCATGTTCAGCCTAAGAGGAGTATTTTGCAGAAATATCTGCAGCTAATAAAAATAGTGTAAAAAGGGTAAAAGGAATTCCAATGCTTCATTCTATGCTGAAATATGTAAGAAACTAAAAAACTTTATATGACAGCCAAATTTTGGCTAAATTCATTATCCAGCCTTTCTCCTTGTATTTCAGTAATCTGTACTTGCCCAAGGGAAAAAGGTGGGGAAAAATGTAAACTGGCCTTTTGCAGCACTGAGAGCAGCTCCTGCCTATATTGTACTAAGTAGGGTTTTGCTGAGAGTGGTTGTTCACAAACCCCACTGGGCTCCTGGTCTAGATGAAGTATCCAGCATAGAAATCTTGCAGTTGCCTTCCTTTTCCAGGCCAGCTTCCAAGAGTGCAATCCTGAAAACTGCAGAAAGCAACATAATAAAATCGCCTATAGTGACTTTAAATTCTCCCTGTCTAGAGGAATGGTCAGTTTGACTATTTGACTATTTTGCTGCCATCATAAAAAGGCACAGTGAGGCTGGAGTGGAATCCCTTGCTCTTTGCGCTGCCTTGTTTCCTGCAAATTCTAGCATATCATTTACTGCTTTCATTAACCTTCTCTGAAATTCTAGTATTAAATCTTTTGAAGTGGTCCTATGAATGTAGGACTCAGTACCTACCTAGCTTGTAATATTGCTTTGTATAACAAGATTATGGTATTTATATGCCATTTTTTCAATGCCTATGATTTGTTCAAGCAACCTGTTTGCAACAATACACCAAGAAGTGGTCTTCATTGAACAATCACTCACATTCTTCTTAAGAGGGGTCAGAGCTCTATGTTAAGTTCTTTGCATTGCTGATTGAGAAAGAGAATCCTTAACTCCTGACACTCAAATACACATTGAACCGGGACCAAAGCCTTTTAGAATTCAAACAATTTTTTGCAAGTGTGTATTAGCTAACATTTACCCAAACTGAATTCTGTCTGCCCTTATGCACCACTTATATTAAGCATTTCTAAAAAAATTAAAGTCCTTTCATTTGCATATCCTTTCAGACAGATTAAAAAATGACATGAGAAAGTGAAGAGATGTTGAAAGAGGTTTGAAATTAAACAAAAGAAAATGTGACCAAGTACAGTAGTTTGACAAACATAGAAAAAAGAAGAAGAAAGGACTGAGCTTGGCTGACTGCAGCTAACTAGTAGACCGTTGATTTTGCTCATATGAACAAAAGCATGGCTACCTGCATTCAGATCAGCCCTATTTGTGGCACTAGCACTACCTGCTATCCTGAACCATGTGCAGAAACAATCCAATGATAGAAAATGGCTCATGCTTTAAATCAAAAGGATTTCTGTTTCTTCCAAAAGGGTTTGGGTATTTTTCTGTTTCCTTTTGGCACAGATATTTCAGTTTGATATCTCTATTATTAAAAAAAGAAAAACAGTCTGTTTTTCAAATCCTCCTGAGGTCATCGCATCTAAATTCACAAAAGGTATAAAATGCCATGAATTAATGATGTTTAATATCTGCTGACATGCTACACTCTTTGATGTAGCTCATGGATCCCACCTCCATGGCTGCTGAGAGAGTATTGAAGTTGGGTACTCCTGTTGACCAGCAACCCCATTTAAAAAAAATGGAGATCCCCTGTGCCAGAGCACCCTCGGGGTTCTTGCACCTTGCCAGATACACTGGGATGTCTCACAGGCAACCTGTGTGTTTTCTGTGTCCCTGCAAGGTAGCATAACCAACTGTATGCAAAGCTATTTTCCAGAGATCATGCTTCCAGAGGATCATAAATTAAACCAGTGGGGATTTATTACAATATCTTGGTGTTTCTTTAGCAAATCCTGTTGGAATCAATGTTGGTGCAAGCACCTGACTGCTTCATTAACTGTTGCCCTTACTCTTGCTGATATTGAGGATAATGACTATTGCTGGTTAATTATATGTTATAGAAAATAGTTTTCTAATCTCCTAATCATCTTTCTAATCATTCAGTTTTACTAAGTATCCTATTGTGTTCGTGTAATAAGAAGAGGTCCAGAGGAGATCATGAAGTGTCTTTTCTGTTCCATTAACTGTTTCCTATATTGTCACAAGGAATATGACAATATATGTGACAATGTCTTCAAAGGTATTCCTAAATATTTCTGTATGTTCAGCTTTATTGAAGTTGCCCACCTGGCATCTCACCATCAATTCAGATTGTATTGCCAAGGGCTGTTGAGCTGATGCATAAGTGAGTTTCTCATACATTTCTTTGATTGCCAGGAATCTGTTTCTGTCCTCTTCCTTTGTTACCAGCAAATTTTTGCAAATAAAAACTGTTAACTTGTTTTTAAAGAATATGACTACTAGATACAAACTCATTTTATTTTGTTTGGCCATACCTTTTATTTGTCTGCCAAAAAACTTCCCTTCCTTTAAGTTTCCTCTACCTTTATGTCAGATTCGTGGTGCAGAGAACTGAGCAAAGGAAAAAGGTAGAGAATACTGATTTTCAACAACTTCAGCTAGAGTCATGTTTTACAATGTTCTCATTTAAATTATGAATTAAAATAAATAAGTTATGAGAATATGTGCTATGACATGCAAACCTATGCAGTATAGTGCCCTGAGACTTTCAAACTGCTTTTGAATCCCATCAATAGTAATAGTGAGTAGAGAGGCTGGATTTTCCTAATTTCTTAGACCTCCAAAGTCCATGCAGATGATCTCTTCCAGAAGTATTTACCGCTCATGTCCCTGCTTATATACTGCTCTCCCTCACCAGTAGCCCACATATACAGATGAAGTGAGAATGCACAGACTTTGCTATGGGTGAAGTGTTCCTGTTCTTCACCAGTCCTACTGCTGCTTCATGAGTGAAGCACATTAAAACTATCCAGGAACAAATTTATCTTCCACAGGGTGAGAGATAAACCAGGGTCTATGGTATCCATTTTTGCTGCACACGGGCAAGAACATAATCCGGGCAATAAAATGGCCTACAGCTTTCACTGCTGTAAATTTTCTACCTCTATTGAAATCAATGGAGCTGGGAAAATTTATATTAGGTCAGGGATTTGTACTAGCAGTTTCTAGGCATGATTCTTCTTTGCTTGTAACTAGTGTTTCTAGTTACAGCTATGCAAAATAAATGCAAACCATTCCATTCTGCACTGGTTGTGCTTTATGCCTACTATTTTCAATTACTGCTTATCCTTTCATCCTGCAGCTACCAGACTGTGAAAAAGTTTTAGTTGTGTGTATATATCATGTGGTTGCGTAGGCCTTTTAGGGCAGGGTAGTTGCAAGCCTTTAATATTACAAGTCTAAGTGACTGTAAACAACCTTGTGGTTTATATGAACAAACTTAAATCTTCCAGGGATAAATAAGCTATATTCATAGAATCACAGAATCACAGAATGGGAAAGGTTGGAAGGGGCCACAGTGGGTCATCTGACCCAGCCTCCTGACTGGAGTCATCCTGGAGCACATTGCACAGGATTGTGTCCCAACACTTCTTGAATATTTTTATATTAGATTCCACATATAAGCTGAGTGAACAGGTTAGACAAAAATCTAAAATAATACAAGTTGTGTAATAAAAGATTCACCTGTTGTTCTGAATCCAAATTTGAAATAGCTATAATGGTAAATTCGTAGAATTCTAGGTTTGGATACTCTCTCATTGATACACAAAAGGTTGTGATCTGGGATTGAACAATGATATCAAATAAAACTGTGATTCAAAGGAAAAACATTTTTTGTTTCACGGGAATGTTCTTTCTTCTTATGACAAGAAGGATTGATATCATCTTTTGAACTAAAACATGAGGCTGTAAAAATCAGAATGAAAATTACGAAATATAGAAAGTATGGTAAATATTGCATTGCAGCAACTTTCATGTAATGGAAGGCAGTAAAGCTACTTCATGCTATTTGCATGTTATCCCCAGTCTCAGGACCTAAACATTCTGTAATTGATGAGGTGATATATTCTGTGCAGAATTTGATACTGAATTTTTATATATCCTCATATGTGTCAACTGTCTTTGATGTTATTTAATAAACCAGTGGGTTTCTTGTATCCCTGTATCACTAGATACAGACACTTTGCAACTGAAACAGCAAAAAATGGCTCTTCATGGAAGCCAAAATTGCTTCTTAAATTGAAAATATAATGGGAAACTAGATGGGTATAGGGACATTCTTTGTATCACACAAGCATCTTTTGAGAAAACATTTCTGACACGGTTACATGACATGAGGATCTGGGCTGTATCCTCATGAGTAGAACAACTCTGCTCCTCTGCAGTAACATTCATTTTGAATTGTCTCACAGAGAAGCATGGCAAAAGGAAGCAGAAAGAATAATTCTATATAAATAGATAGAACAGCCCTTTCTTAAAAATCTCCACCTCAAAAATCAGGCTGTTTTTCAAACAATGGTAGTTTAAGTCACCTCTTCTGGTCATCCCACCAAAGCACACAGGTTGTACAAGTCTGCATCTTTTGAAGATGGTGACACGTGGGTGTGACTATTAAACAGTTCTGGCCTATTACAACTTAATGTCAAAATATCAAGAAAGTACAGTCTCATAAAAAACCCAAACAATTTAAGTGAAATTAAATAAAATTGAATTTAAAAAAAACCCCACACTCATTAGCAAAGAACAAAATACAAAACCCTGAAGTGTATATGGATTATAAAGAAGAATGTGAGGACTTGTTTTTTTGGTTGGATTTTATGTTTGGTTTTATTGTTATTTTCCTTTGATATTTCTTCCTTGCTAATTTAAATGAAAAGATCATATATATATAGCTAACATTTTGGAGAAATGAGAATTATAAGATTAACCCCAGGCTTGTGCAAAAAAAAGTACTATTAATCTTTGCTTATTTTTCAATTGCTAAATACAGATAAAGGGAATTTTATTAAAGTTCTCTGTAGGAATCAGGAACTGTATCCTGATATTAGTTATTTTGTTCTTTTTTTCCAGCTAATATGATAACCAGTAGGACAAAGAGCTTAAAAGGAATATAAAGACAAATAACATTAAAACAGATGTCGAGAATTTTTTTTTTCATAAGGAGAATTAGTAAAGTGTAGAGCAAGCCTCCCAGGCAAGATATTTGAGGCAAAAACTCTATGGTAATTAAAGAAATTATTATATACCACCATGGAAATGGTATACTGAAGAATCATTATATATCATAGAATCATTATATGTCATCGAATCATTAAGGTTGGAAAATGACCTCCAGGATCATTGAATCCAACCTTTGACCAATCAGCACCATGTCAACTAAACCACAGTATTAAGTGCCATGTCCAGTTGTTTCATGAACTTCCAGGGATGTTGGGCAGTCTGTTCTGATACTTAACCACCCTTTCAGTGACGAAATTCTTCCTGATATCCTACCTGAACCTCCCCTGGTGCAGCCTGAGGCCATTTCCTCTTGTTCTGTTGCTGGAGAGGAGAGGAGAGGAGAGGAGAGGAGAGGAGAGGAGAGGAGAGGAGAGGAGAGGATGACCTCCACCTGGATACAACCTCCTTTCAGAGAGAGATATTGCAGAGAGATGAGGTTTCCCCTGAGTGTCCTTTTCTCCAGGATAAACAAACCCAGATCCCTCAGCTGCTCTTCATAGGACTCAGCCTCTGGGTGCTTCACCAGCTTCATTGCCCTTCTCTGGACTCACTCCAGCACTGTCTTCCTATAGTGAGGGGCCCGAAACTGGACACAGGATTCAAGGTGTGGCCTCACCAGTGCCAGTACAGAGGGACAATCTCTTCTCTAGGCTTGCTGGTCACACTATTTCTGATATAGATTAGGATGCCATTGGCCTTCTAAGCCACCTGGGCACAATGATGGCTCATGTTCAGACAGTCATCGACCAGCATCCCCATGTTCTTTTCCACTGGGCAGATTTCCAGACACTTTTCCCCAAGCCTGTATCTTTGCATGGGGGTTTTGTGACCCAAGGGCAGGACCAGACACTTCACTTCATTGAAATTCATACCATTGGCCTCAGCCCATCCCTCCAGCCTGTCCAGATCTCTTTGCAGAGTCTTTCTACCCTCCAGGAGATCAACATTTCCACCGTTTAATGTTATCTGCAAACTGACTGAGGATGCACTCAATCTCCTTGTCCAGATGATCTATAAAGATATTAAACAGGACTGGCCCAAATACTGAGACATGGGGCTTTAAAAGTGTAAAAGCCTAAAGATCACAGTTGCCTGTGTCAAACATTGTCAAGGCCACAGAAGGAATTTGCCATGAAATAAGCACAAAATGGAGTGACAGGATGGCACTAACTCCAGGCCTGGCAGAAGTGAAATCTGGGTAGCACAACCTGGGTAACACATCCAGACAAAAATTCCCTTTATGGCAAACCATGTAAAGAAGCAGCTGCTTCTGTGCATATCACAGTCAAATAAAGATCACCCCAAGTTATGGGACAGATGGCATCTGTGACCACCAAAGTGCAAACACACCCCTCCCCCAGATATGCCTCTGTGCATACCCAGAAGTTGGACTGTAAGATAAGTCATCACCATGATGGGAACTAGGGATGAAATAAAAGTGGTATTGTTGTCTGGATGTTATCTCAGACCAAGGATGAGGTTATCAAAACTGGGGGAGAAGAATGTATCACTGATAATAGACATAAAGAATGCAGAATTTCTGTGCCATAAGGAAAGCTAACACAGCAACTGTGCTGAAATCAGCTTGTATTGGGTGAAAGATAATTCTGTTGGGGGAGATCGTGATCACCAACTCACAGCTGACCAACTCAATAAAAGAGAAAGACTGAGCATGCCAACTAACTAGCATTCGAAACAGGGAAATAATTTAACCAATATAATTAGAGAATTGTGTAGACAATGATAATTAATTTCTTTGTTTGCTATATATGGTAAATACTGAAAAACTGAATAACTGAATTATCTTGAGACCCCTCCACCACTGAGAAGCCCCAGGTGAAGAAGGATCAACAGGACACCACAGAATCCACAGAGTGGTATCTTCTGCTTAATCTGTCTCTTTCTCTCCCTCTCGTCAATTTTCTGTTTCTTTCTATCTCTCTACCTCATGCTTACTGTTAAATAACATCTGTATTATTAACATCAGCATATGGTTTCATTTGCACCTTAATTTGGGCAAAGGCATCTCTCAATAATCGTATAATAACAATGTCAATCTACTTCATTAATTTTCTTGAGGATTTTTTCTCTTTAAATCATATTTGTTTAAGCTTGAGGATACGTGGGGTTTTTTAAACCGTGAATGGAAAAACAGAAAATGAGAGATATAAAATGCAGGATATATATTATGTAAAAGAGTAATTAATAGATGAGCCTCTCTTTAAGACACCACAGGTCACACTTTGTGTATACAGTGTTCAAATAAGAGCTGATGCTTTTTCCAGTTATGATAACACTATACAACCTTTTGACCTCATCATCTCAGTTAAACTGGCAATATTAGCATAATCAGCTGTCACTCTGTTTTCTCTTTGTTTTTCTCCCTTTCTCCAGACTAAAAATCTACTGCCACTTGTTCAATAACCACTTCAGAAAAATGGCTGATTCTCACAACTTATCAGACCAGTACAGAGCTCCAATCTGCTGTAAAGATCATAAGGGCCATGGCTGTATATTCTATATAAATAAAGCATGCAAGTACCAGCACTGAGGAGTAGAAATAGCTTCCAAATACTTTTCTTCCTATGGCAACACTCATCTAATAACAGGTCAAAAATTAAGGCTTTAATTTTTTAATTAAGTGTTTAGTTAATGGGTGTTGCAAGTGCAGGAACACATCTGAGGAAACCATTACTTTAATCAGACTGGTACATGTTGAATCAATAAATATTTGCAATCAATCTTTGCAAATATTTGGGTTAGTAATATAGCTAAGGATGACACACTTGAGTCAGGCCTTTCAGATATCCAGAAGCAAAAAAAAGAGAGGAAAGAATGAAGGATCTGACTGATTCTAAAGCCTTAAAAAAGGGTCTTTCAATTAATTTTTGTACTGTATAAAACCACAGTAAGAAATTCCATCCACTCTGTAACTCTACTCATTCACTCTATAACATAAAATTATATAAATACACTGGAAGCACTGAAATTAACTTAAAACTTGGAAATAAATACACCAACTAATACCATCAAGAGAATCTAGTCCATAACGCAGATATTTCCAAGTGAATCACTACTTCACTGTGACTTTGTTATTTCTATTGATGCTCTAAAGCAATGGCCTTAATGCCCGGAATGACAAACCTTTTGAAAATATTAGGGGAAGTGGTAGCAAGAGGGAAGCATAAAACCATCAGAGAAAAGAGCAATGAAAACTCTTTTTCAATATTTTTTGTACTGTTAAATACATTTTGAAAGCCTGTGCTGTGCTATGAAAGACAGAAGATACCACAAAGCAGAAAGCCATGCCTGCCTATCATCAGAAGTCACAATTTTTATGGCTAGAGAGCACTCAACTCAGTGCAAAGTCCTCGATCAAAGGATGTTTTGCTCTTGTTAGGAGCAAAACAGCAGAAGTGCTTTTGTATTTCCCTGTGAATATGGACCATCCTGTAGATTACATTGACCAATTGACAAGCACATCTACTTCTTTGAAGCCACTACTCATCTTTTTGTGTAGATGAATTTAAATTACAGATAATTAATTGATGTTTGACTGGACCCCTTAGTTTATTAACCAGAATAAGAGCTGTTGCTCTTATAACTAGATGGATTCCTTCCACTGGGAATATGAATGGACTCATTAGACATGGCTTCCTAATGATTCTGCTCTTGGAATAGTGCTATTAAGCAGAAACTAAAGCTTCAGAAGAAGATAAAGCCTTTATTTCAGAGACATATACTGCAGATTCAGAAGGGTTGATCTGATGATCCAATAGATCTTCGTCAACTTTAATGAAATGCTGTACCAGTTCAGGAACATCACCAACACCTGCATTTCAAAGGCAGGTTATTTGTTCTCTGCTAAGCTTCCTGTGCAAGGCTTCAGAATAACAGAGAGAACAGCAAAAGATCCATGGCTTGAGAACAGTGTGCTTTAATCACGGCTGAATTCAGACCTGACCAGAATAGTAATGGCATTGAGCAACAGCTCAGGATCTTTGTTTAACCTCCCAAAGACAGATGGGGATAGGGAGATGTGCTGTACTCAATAGTAAAACTTTTCTTTCATTCACATAACAGCTATTTTTTGGACAGAGTTCACTTCTATTTGTAGAATAATGAGGGCAGTATGCCAGGGTAAGCCTTTAAGTCATTGTGGCGGAACTGTAGTCAGTCACACATCATCAGCTGTGTAGCAGGTAGAGCTGGATGATCTGGAACAAAACAGCAGTGCTGCAATTGAACATCCTTTGCTATTGAACCAGCTGTGCAAAGCTGAGCAATTTTTCAGGTGCTTCCTGAAAAATAGCTAGAAATCTCTTTTTCCTGCTGCCAATTTATCTGAAATGTAGATTTTCATTCATCCTCCCCGCATGGGTTTTCATGTACATTTTTTGAAAACTGTTCAGCATTGGAGAGCAATACCACATCAGGGGTAATTAGCTTGATTTCCTGGTTGGGTCCATCAGGGTTCATCCATGTGCCCTTTCAATAACTTTGAAAGATTGTTTTCTTAAAGCAAATCTGGCAGAAAAGCAGAGGCTTCAAGGATATAAGCTATCTACGTATTTTGTGAAAAATAGACAGCTGTCTACATTGCTGTTTTACTCAGATTTTTCTAGGTAATACCATTGGTAAAGAAAATAGCTTATTGCTGTATTTCCCCAAGATTTGCACTAAATGGTTCAAGTGAATACTCCAATATTGTAAAAAGATAATGAACAAACTTCCAGCATCTTGTAGTCTGGAAAATCCAATTGTATGATCAAAGAGACTCAACCTTCATTAATTCTGATCAGAAACATTACCTTCTGGACTCATACTACCTGAAAGAACAGTCTGACACATATTCTGTAACTTCTATTTTTAAGACGCTAAAAGAAAGCTTGAAAACTGCCTCAAGTGTGTTATATGAACTGAAACCACAACAAATAATCTGCCTTCATATTTTCACATAATAATTTAAAAAACCAAACCAAAACAAAAAAAAACACCAAACAGCTATTGTGGTTTAGGGAGCACATTCCCCAGTTTTTTTCTTCCTGGTGGAAACACCCCAGACCAGGACCTCCTTGCTCACTTCACCCCTCCTGCTCCTTTGGTGGGATGCAGAGGTGAATGAAAGGCACAGAAAATGTATAGATCATGGCTTGAGATAAGACCAACTTACTGGAAGCAGCAATTAAATAACAAAAACAAAAAATAGCAATACTAGTAGTAGAGTGTGCAAGAGAGGTGAAATGATTTACACATGATTACCTGACCACACACTCTGGCAAAACACAGAAAGAAGTGACCCTACATCCTACTGTGCTGTGGGGTGGGGTAAAATAACCTCAGGGTCCTTGCCCTGCCCCTTCTGGCTGCTGCAAAAATGAACCCACTCCTGGCTGGAATCAGGACACAAAAAAACCAACAACAACAACAACAACAGCAACAACAACAACAACAACCAACAACAAGAAAAACCAAAAACAAAGAAAAAAATACACCCACAAAAAAATAACCCCAAAGTCCCCCACAAAAAAACACACGAAACAAAAACCCCACAGTAAACTAACACACACACACCAAGTTTAAAGATTTATGGGGATTTTACTATTTTGAAATAAATGGAGCTGATAGTAATATGCTGGATTCTTTCAGACTGTGAAATATAACATCACCTCACGTATTTGTAGAACACTGGGTCAGAAGAGCACACCTCCATTCTGAAGCTTGTAAATGACCTCTTTACTATTATTTAATTCTTAAAAAATCAATAACTGTGCTATTCAATAAAACATACAGCATAAACACTGATTATAGTGTTTAGATACTGATTGTAAAATCTTAAAATTCTTGAACTATTGGTTTAGAAGTTGGGCATGAATGGGAGATTGAGAGGAAACATAACCAGGGCAGGTGACCCCAAGTGACTGAAGGTCCATTCACTTAGGAGTTAGATATGATGATCCTTGTGGGACACTTATAACTCAAAATATTCTGCGAAGTCTGTGAAATCTGGATATGTCACACCATATGACATCACGGTCAATATATAAAGAGGGAGGAAGAAGGAGGAAGAGGGGGGATATTTGGAGTGATGGTGTTTGAGTTCCTAAGTCACCATTACATGTGATGGGGCTCTGTTCTCCTGGAGATGGCTGAACACTTGCCTGCCCATGGGAATCAGTGGATTAACTATGTGTTTTTCTTTGCTTGAGTGCACAGTTTTTGCTTTCCTTATTAAACTGTTTTTATCTCAACCCTTGAGTTCTTTGTTTTTTTCTCTTCCGGTTCTCTACCTGACGCCATTGGCATGTGAGGAGCTGTGTGGGGCTTCATTGCTGGCTGGAGTTAAACCATGACACATGCATGCAGCTTAGGCTATGTGTATAGAAATTAGGCTAGAGAAATTTGTTACTCATCATTATTCCTTAATCATATATGATATATGCATCTTAACAGCTCATCAACATTTGTTGCTGGCTATTATGCGATTGATTGTCTTTATGGAATGTCTTTGAGTTTCATCTTCTTACAGTGAATGATCAATAAAGTCATTGACAAGTTAATGAGTTTACCCCTTATCATTCCTTTACTACTTTATTTTGATTGAGCATGTGACTGTTTTGATTGTCTTGGCTTAGAAAAGTGGAACATGAACTGTACCTAGACAAACTTTAGTGTTCCACCTATGCAAAATGAGAATGTTAAAACTCTTCGCTATTTTGTGTCTTCTCAAAGGTATTGCAGAAACATTTATCATCTCTACCTGGAATATGATTTCTCCAGACAGTTTTACTGGGGCCTGATTCCTAAATTTCTCTCATCAATTTTTCCATTTACATTTGGAAGATATTGTAGAGATTATCTATAAACATTGCAAAGCTGTTAGAAAATCACCAATATTAAGATTGTGTTTTCTTTTGGATTCACAGATGTATGGGGTTTGCATGGCAAAGTCTTGGTAATGGGAAGGTTAGAGGTGTGACTCCTGTGAAAAACTGCTGCAAGTTTCCCCTTCATCAAATGGAGCTCATGCCAGATAGCTCCAAGATAGACCCATGACTGACCAAGGCTGAGCCCATCATCAATAGTGGTAGCACCTCTGGGATAATATATATAAGAAAGGAAAAAAGTTAATGTACAGGAGAAAACTGAACACAGAGAAGAGAGGAGGGAGAATATATGTGAAGAAGAACCCTGTCAGTAAAGAAGGAGGGGGAGGAGGAGCTCCAGGCACCAGATCAGAGATTCCCCTGCAGCCCATGGTGAATACTGTGATGAAGCAGGCTGTCACCCTGCAACCCATGGAGGACCAGGTGGATGCCCAAAGGAAGCTGTGACTCCATGGGAAGTCCATGTAAGAGACTTAAAAATCATAATTTTCTTAAACACTAGTAAGATCATGGAAGGATTTTGCCTACTATGGCAAACTGTACAAAGGAGCTGCGACTACTGAAATTCATCCTTCCCAAATATGCCTCCTTGTTTTCAGAAATTTGGACTGTGAGTTAAGCCACCTGACAGGAACTTGAAATAAGATAAAGGTGGTACTGTTGTTCAATTATCTCAGATCTAAGGAGAATTAAACAAGGCTGGGTCCATCTGGGAGAGGCCACAGCCCACAGCCTCATCTGCTGAGGGATTTGCATGCTCTTTCCTCCCAACCAAGAGGGAGGAGGAGAGGTTTTGGGTGTCTGGTGGCAAAGCCTGTGGTCTGCATAAGACAAAGGGGGTTAACATCCACCACCAGAGGCTGAAAAGAAGCAGACCCAGCAGAGACAGGATGATGCTGTCTATCATTCCAATTGTCTTCTCTTACACAAACTGGCTCAGTTGTAAAACTCCACCTCTACGCCCCCTCTGTTTGGGTGCTCCCAGTATACCTGAGCATTTATTAACCCACTGAACTTTGTGTTTCATCAGACCCCCACAATCAAGAAGACCAGAAGAAGAGGACAAACAGGATGATGTCAGGATCCACAGAGGGGTGATATCTTTCTACTTAATCTGTCTCTCTGTCACTGCCTTTCTTTCCCACACCCTTCTCTTTTATCTATTTCTTTCTATCTCTCTCCCACACATATACTGTTCAATAAAATCTGTACTATTTGACTTCATCATGTGATCTTGTTTGCATCTTAATTTGGGTAGAGATATCTCTAATAATTCAATCATTAACAGTCCATGCTGGAGCAGGCTCCTAACAGAACATGGAGAGAGAAGTTCATGCAGGAGGTGTAGAAGAGACCCTTTCTGAGAGAGAAGCTTTCACTGTTTCTTCTTCATAATGGCTTCATTTGGAATTGCAGATTGCATAAGTTATCTTTTCAATTGATAATTAAAAATTATTTAATTCAAGGCCAAAAATAAATCTGTGTGCTTCCTCTAGTTGTAGCTGATGGCATGTTTTAAAAAAGGAAATATCCTAGAGTTCTTTGAAAAAAAATCTGAGTGTACTGTATTTGATGCCATTATTAAGAAGGTCTATTATCACACTGCTGTGCTCATATTCTTGTGGTTTCCCTTACAAGTATTTGAGTTATTGTCATCTGAGATAAAGGCCACACTTGTAAAACAGAAAAATAAACATTCTTTACAGTCTTGTTTATATTTATATTTATATGCAAGGTGAAACATTTAATGCAAAACCCAGTAGATATCAGAGAGGGCATCTTTATAACAATAATATTTACAATTTTATTTGGTCCTGGAGATAAGGTTTCATCTCTTTTGAGATTCAGTCCTTGTTGTGCTATACTTATTATTCATCTGTTGTATCAGTTTCTGGTTCAATTTATCATTCCAGCTTAGTTGGCAAGAAAAATAATTCTTCTCCATACTAAGGACTAGTAGGCTCTCCACTTAAATACTATTCAGAATTTTGAAAAATGTATCAAGGTAAGAAGAATAAGAATATAAACAGGAGAAACCCATCATACTTTCAGCATAATTTTCAAGGTCACAAAGGGTGTAAAAGACTCTCTTAACTTGTGTTCCTATTGTTTTGGGGTATTCTTGAGTACAAATATTTTACAGTATTAGAAAAAAATACAAACAACATGTTTGAGCATTTATTTTTATAAGAACATGGAGGTCATCATGCATGTCATAAGGTGTGTCATCCTGAATATCAAAACCTTAAAAAAACAAATGTAATAAATCCGTAATTTTGTGAATTTCACACGTGTTTTACATGTGACTTGGTACAACAGAAACTGTTGTAGAGAGATTAGTACCTAGGGCTAACAACATCCACATGCAGCTATTAAAAGATTACTTTTTAACAGAGTTGTAGATATTGCAATGTTTTGCTAATGCCAGAAAAATGGTATTACCAATGTCAGGACTTGCTGCTCTTGATATTCCACAGTAAATTAATGATAGTGTGGCCTTTGAAGAGCTATTCAGCTTATACATATGAAAAGAATGATCACTGTAAGTAAAAGGCTTTGCTTTTTTATGCACTTTAATAACTAAACTCACACAGACACAGAGCTGTGATTTCCCAGTGGGAAAAACTGTCACCCTGCACAATCCAACAGGTAATGGAGTCTTCATGGGTCTTCCATCTTTTTGAACAATGATTACAATTTGAAGCAACTCTGAGAAAAACAGATAAAAAAATATCACCTTTTCCACAAGACCTGTACCACGTGGTCATCTGTAATGATGAAACATTTCACTTAAGAAAAAAATAGAAAAAAAAATAATAAGGAATTTTGTAATAGCACTACTAAAATACTGCATAGTCTTAACTGCATGAATATGATGATGAAAAATTTTAAAAAGTAAATCAAAATAGATAGATTTATCTTGAATTAAAAAAAAAATCCAAATTTTTTTTATATTCCCTTTCAATTTCTTTTTTGAAATTAACTTTTTCCAACACCATATTTGTTTTGTCTTAGCTTGTATTTCATTCCACCAAAAATAATCCAAATGAAAAAAAATCATTACTAGTTTTAAAATATACTTCTGTGATATAACAGTTTAAAATTTTTTCCATAGGCATGCATTTTTGCCAGTGATAATGAAATTGAAAAATTTGAAAATTTTTGGTTACATATTCCATCAACAGCTATAGGCAAAAATTTAATTTGTTAATTTATCTTCAAATCTTCAGAAACTGTTCAGCACATTGGGAAGTCTTAATAATGACCCTTTAACTAGTTTCACAGTTCTGTGGTTCTAAATTTTTATATGTTGTGACACACAGATAATGATGCCCCAGAGCAGATTTATAAAATGCGTGTTTTTGTTGTTAGAGTTTTTTTTCTTTCTTATCATCATTTTTAAATGCTAGAGAGATGGCTATTATATTGATTGGTATTTCAGCATCCTGAAAATGTCTGTTTAGAAAGGATTCAGCAACTTTTCAGAGATTAATTTGCAAAGCTACAGATTACTTAAATATCTAAAAATAGTGTTGCCAAGCAACAAGCCAAAATACAAGAATGTTACTAGAAGAAACTAAAATACATATTAAATTTAACAATATTTGCAGATTAATTCTATCCTCTAAACCCGGTGTACTCTTCTGATGTCATATTTTTAGTATGTAATTTTCAACTAACATTCATCATGAAACAGGTCCTTCAAAGATTCATGCTTCTGAAATACTTGCCTTTCTGCTGTGATTTGAAGCTATTGGATGAATGTTTAAAACAATGACAGTTGTGTTTAATTATTCATTATGCTACTTCACCAGTATTAGTATTCTGTGGGACTCTGGAGTAATATTGAGCAGTGATTGTGGTGATGTTTCCAGATCTAGTTTGTACTTTGAAGCTTATGCCTTTCTACACAGACCATTTCCTGAGGGACAGGGGGATATTGGCAGGCCAGCAGAAATGGTAATTGTGTCAAAACTGTACAGTGAATGACGAGGTGCTCTAGCAGAAGACTAAAAGAAAGTGCAGGGTTTAATTACAGCCTGCAAATCTCCACAAATTTTGAAGAGGGAGAAGTCTAGACTGTGCATTTGGCATTGATTTCTGAGCCATTATTAACTTTCCAGAAACACTTCAATGTTACAAAAGATAAAGCTTCACATAACAAGAGCTACACCTTTCAGTTCTGCAATCCTACATAGTCTAACTGCTGCGAACAAGCGTCACCTAAGAAGCCAGAGGCCATTATGCAAAGCAGAATAACAACTTTCATGCCTGTATAGATTTACAGTAAATCTGAAAACAGATTTCCACTTCACCTTATAAAAATGTGCACTTGAAGGATTCCAAATCTTTTCTATTTCCCTTCTTCAAAAGAGCCTTTCAGTGGTGAAAGTTTAACCCTTCTGCAGCAATTTTCAATAGAAAAGGATCAAGTTGAAGTCTAGTGATGGTCACACCATGGATTACCAGCAGCTTGTATATCACCTTTTTGAAAGCTGAGAAAACAAGTACATACAACTGTCAATGACCTAGGAATACAAATAAACTTAATGAAATTTAATATCCTTTTTGCATTCTCTGAGATTTAAAGTAACTAATGCATTACTGGTCTCTTGTCACAGCAAATACCATGCAGGGAAATAAGAAAGGAAACTGACGGACCAAAGAAAGCAGGACACGTAATGTCACATCTCATGTGACATTGTGGGGTAGGACTGGGGCAGAGAGCCAGGCAGAGCCAAGTGGCTTTGCCACAGAAGAGCCTTGGAGGATGAATGGTATTGTTCAGGCATGGGTGGAGCAGCCTGGGGGCAACCAGTAGATTTGCAGTGTGCATGTGGAGATTTTTGACTGTGAATCTCCATTTAGATGAGGAACCTTCCACAGCAGCTTAGCAGCATCCTGTAGTGATGACTAGAGTGATCTTCTAAACTTCATGCTTTTTTTCCTCTTTTATATGTATTTTAAGTCCATTGCTTGGAAATTAAATTTCAGCTTATATAGATTTAGTCTGGCAGCTGTGTTTCTCTTCAAAGTTTGTTAGGTGCTCTACAGGGTCCTTCTGTCCTTTTCCGACATGGAAAAGGAAGCTTAATTTCTTGCATCCTAACAGAAATCTATGTTTTTCAATATAACACCTTGTCTCTGGGCTGTATCTCTGCTGAAAGTTTGCATAAGCAGTGATTCCCTGCAGGAATGTTGAATTTTGTATTCTAAGGTCACCTGCCACACCACTCTGCAGCACATCCAGCACAGAAGTATATTTGTCATATCTCTTCTAGATTTTTTCCCTTGTCAAGAGAAAAAAAAAAGTCGTATTTTATATCTGTCTTTAGGAGTTTGCATTGGGAGTATATCAACATCTGTATATAAATTACTGTCTCACTCCTATTTGCTTCCTGCAATAACAACCCATTTGGGATTATTATTCTATTCATGTTCTGGCAGTGCCTATACGAGTAAACTATAGCAACTGCCTGAGAATGCTCAGAAGCTGAGACACACTCATCTGTATTGTTAAATTAATAGAACAGTCCCTTGTAAGGTTAACATCTGTACCAATTTGTACTTTTACGAGCAACCCCCAGACATGGTTTGGGAGCTAACACATGCCAAAGATCTTTCCCAGTAGCAGAGTAAATGAGCTCAATAGTACAAAAAAAAAATTTCCCATGTCTACTGGCCTTGTCTTATTTCCTACTACAAATATAGTACATGATTCCCACGAAGTTAGTTTAATCTCTTTTTTAAAGAAGGTGAATATAGACCTGCCTACAGTCAAGGGAGTGGCTTACCCAGAGTATTCCCTTCTTGAATTTTAACAACTGTGAGTTTGACCAGCAGGACTATGACAGGTGACTGACATGCAGTGGGACCCCCTAAATACAGTGCTTACACTGTCATGCCACAAACATGCTATTTCCCAGACCTCCAAAGAGTAAATTATGTTTTTCCCATCAGTATTTTCTGATAGTAGAAGTAAATATAACCAGATTTTTGCCTATAGAGGAAACTAAAATGACACAGACAAAGTAATAAAATATTTATTAGTAATTTCCTACTTAAGTTACTTCCTTATTCAGAAGTCTTTGTGTTACCATATGAAGATACTTCAATGTCTCAATTCTGTTTTTAACAATGAAACCAGTAGCTCAACTTATTTTCTTTCTGTGTCATTTTACATTCCTTCTTCAGAGAACGAGTGAGGCTACTTCAACTGTCACACCAACAGGCTCAGTGGAATTATTTATCATCAGTCTTTTAACAACTATCTGATCAAATATTGTCTTCAGACACCTATTTGTATTATCTTAAACACAGAGTTATCTTATTGAACACATGCAAATATGTAATTATTAACTTGATGAAGCTGATAAGAAAATAAAAAAATGCCTAAGCTGTATGTAGATTAATTTTCAAAATTATCAGGCTTCAATAATGTTATTTTGTGTTCCTAGATGCTAAGACCCTGATACCTAATAAATGATGGCTGTGTTCAATAATCTCAACTATAAACTGTAGGTTAAAATATGAACTGTAGATAAAACACTTTTAACAAAGACAGTGAGCAGATACTTAAGTGGGTAGCTTTGAATGGTGAATTCACAGAGTTGGTTGGTATGTACCTGATGTGCTTGCATGGAAATGAAAACACTTTTTACATTTTTTTCTTCGCTGACCAGCAACAATCTTTTTAATCATTTTAATGATTAAATGATTAAAATGATTAAAATTAAAATGATTAAATGATTAAAATTTTAATTTTTAATTTTAATAATCTTTTTAAACATCTTTTTTTCCAGAATACTTTTTTTCTATTTAAATGAAATGCATCATTAAAGAAAGAGGAAAAAGCCACCTTGAAAATAGCCTATTTGAAACTTCTATGGAAAAATGTCGAAGGGAAAATTATGGCTCTGTGAAAATGAAGAATTTCACCTGTTATTGAGATGAGGTCAAGAATGCTTTTGCAGTTTTCTCCATCATTTCCCATCAGCTACCATTGATAGATATAGCTAGAGCTAGAAGTTGTTCAATGATTTTTACTTTGGCAATAAAACAAAATTAACAGAAGTGTTCTCTGTATTTGAAAACTTCTTTTCTTTTCCAAGGTCCTATTTTAGAAATGAGATTTCTGTTTCCATTTACTTATTTCCCTAGTCTGTTCAATCTGATTCCTAAACAGCTTGGAGCAGATGTCTGTCTAGCACACCAATACTTTCCCAGATTCAGACAAATCATTATGGTGCTGCTACTACTCAGTAGCATTCTACTCCCTTTTATTAATAGAGCTGTTACAAATACTGATATGAAGTCACAGGAAAACGGGACTATTGCAGCCTGGTAACCCAATTTAGGATTGAGGAGCTGATTGCTGTTGCCACTGAGGGTGACAGTTTAAATATTTTTATCAAGTCCTTAAAGGAATGATTCACAAAGTGAGACTTGCAAAGGTCTAAATCTTGTAAATTCCAAAATTCCATTGTAAAATTTGCATCTTTATCAGATAATTTTTTAAATATCCAAGGCAGTCTTTTCCAAAGGCAAGGTATTTTAGTTAAACCAATATATGGTAGGGTAATGGACTTTACCTTCTTATTGATAACATTGCTTTTTCCAATTCAATGGAAGTAGATCTGTTTTAAAATGATAGATAATTTAGAAATGCTAGCATTCTACTTCCATTTTCTGTGGAAGTATTTCTGGATAAAACCACACATTCAGGTTGCAAAACCAGCCAAACTAATTCTAAAATTGGCACTGATTAATCATTGTAAATGTCTGCCCCATTTGTTAAATATAACAAAAATCCATGAAAAATAAAACTATTAGCACCATATTTCTCATTAAATACACTGCAAAGCACACAAATTAATTAGAGAATATAAAAAGTGTAAAAATCATCAAAAGAACACTATATCAACAATAATTGAGAGCTAAAAAATGTAACCATTTTGTCAATGAAATGTTTTCATTAGAAAATAAACCCCTACTCTTTCAACACTTATTTTTGAATTAAATAATAAGTTTATTTCATGGCAATTAGAAGTTGGCTGAGTCACATCTTCCAGTTAAAAATCTTTGCTAAAGTCTCATCCACAGTTCTGTCAGCAATGCACTATATTCCTGAGGTACATCTTACTCACCCTGGCAAAACCTTCACTTTTGCTAAATGTGGTTGCACGTCTGCATGTGGGGCCAAAATGTCAAACCTCAACAGCTTTGTTTCCCCAGAGAACTGTGTGATCTAATTAGAAGCAATTCCTTAATTACTCTTTCAATTACTCAGACCTTTCTTAACTCCTTTCCACAAAAGCTTACAAAAGGATCTAACTTTTGACAGATTCTTCACCATTAACAGTTTTCCAGAAGATATATGTTTGTTGTCAGGCATGAGAATCAATGCAAGAGGAGAGCTGCTACCCTGGAGAAGAAAATCACAAATAATTTCTTCCAGCCCTACAAGGCTGATACTGGTGGACAAATGTAGGTTGCCCATATCCCTTACACAGTGCCAAAACTGAAAAGGAGTCTCACAGCATGGATTTTACAGCCTTGTCAGGGGATGTAGGCTGAAATGTTAATTTATGCCACAAACTTATTACACTGTTGTTCCCCCAATTAGTCTTGCACTTTCTTCTTCTCTGATAAAGTTTATCAACTTTACTGTGCAATAGCCTGTGGTTTCCCAATCTGCTGACAGAAATGTCAGGATGGGCTGAGCTGGCCCAGCCCTCTACTGCTCCTCAGTGGTCTACATTTAAAAGAACTAGGTTTCATTTTGAGTTAATTCTAGTGCAAATTCTCAGAAGTGGCTGAAAATTTCCACAAAACTTAAGAGAAGTTCCCTAAACCAAGTAAATCATTCTCTTGATACAGGTAATTTATAATTAATGTCATTCTGGATATTTTTCCAGCTGATAATTTCATGCACACTTGCACTTTTTCCTTAAGTGTAAATGTTGGTCTAAGTTTGCTGGAGTGTAATTTAGAGCTCAGAGTCATTTTGTGCCCCAAAGATATTTTCATACATAGTTCATTTAATCGAGTTTATTATTCTAATATAACCTAGTTCAGGTGCCTCCAGCTATTTTATTAATTTATAAACTTCTCAAGAAGACAGCAGCAGAACATACCAAAGATGACAGCAATTGCTTGTATTTATACTGCTTAGATGGTGTCACTTTCTTAGTTTGCAGGAAACAAAGGGTGCCATTATTTTCCCCTCAATGGTTCTTTCATCTTCTTTCATTTCTAGTGTTCTCTTCTGTCCATCTCGAAATGTGTATGTCAGTCCTTAAAATAACCTTAAGAGTTAGGATAAAACTGTAGGATAAAAAAGAGTTTAAATTTACAAAGGCATTAATGCAGAACCATTTTCCCTGGCCAACTCTATCCTTACACAGTATCACTTCAATAATCCTCTGTTACTTTTCTTCCTTTCCTTGTTGTCATCCTCCAAATGTTGCAAGAATGGCTTCTGAGGAACTTTTCACATAATTAATTCATGATGGTTGTCTTTATTATGCAGCACATCCAGTACTCTTATAGCCATGACTTTTTTCTGGTTTGTACATTTTATTTCTCACTGTATTTAACCTATTTCATGATGTCATTTGAAATCACTTTACTTCAATAATCCCCTTAAAATGAAATAATCTGAGTGTACTTGGGTTTATTAACTTCTCCTGTCCAGATTATCTACTGAAGTAAGTGAGAGTTTGAACAGCAAGTTTGCACTTGGTTGTTGCTGGAGTTTTTCCTCATTTTTAAAAAATAACTATTTTTGTAGTGTTTCAGAAGCAAACAGAGTTATTTATTTCTAAATAAGTGTAACAGTCTAAATAAGATGGTGCAGCTTTAAAATAATTCTCAGAGCTATTTATCTTCTTTGAAGAGAGCTCTTGCTAATATGATTTTGTCTTCGTTCACCTGTTTAGCCTTTAGCAAAGCAAGCTAACTGGGTTTTTCACTTTTAAAATTTACTGGGTTTCTCCCCAGGTGCACAGAGATGAATCAACCCAAAAGCAATATAACATAATCAGTTTTCCCAAAACTACAAATTTTCAATTACCAAAATTTCTTAGGCAAAGGAAATGCAGTGTTTCTTGTAAATGTATGACCCTGAATTCTCTTCTCATTTTAGATTTAGGGACAGCTAATGGCTTTCTATACCTGTAGTCAATGTGGTGCACACATACTAAGAAAAACCTCAAATTTCTCCTAAAAGTATGAGACTTCCTTGAGAAAATCATATTTGATGCATTCTGAATTAAACAGTTATTGAATAAACATTATGCATCTGAAATAACAAGAAAGAAGAGTGAGATAAAAAGGTGGATCCAGTTAGAAAATTGGGGAAGAACAAGGAGAGCAAAGCTGAGTGACTTCTAGGTCCCAACAGTGCAGACCAGAGGTTAAATTGCCTAAAATCCCTAAGAGGCCATGAAAGTAGACTTGTGAGATGAAATGAATTTGTAATGTGTGTGTGTGGGGTGAGGGTACAACCACAGAAGATAGGGCAGAGAAGTTAGTGCTTGAATAAATCAGCTGCAAAAGTCTAAGAACGACAGTATTTCCCACTTTCTTAAGCTCAACCATCTAACTTGGGCATAAGGGAAGATATCTCCTTCCACTTGAGATCTGTACTTTCAAATGTAATTTAAAACATTGACAAGGTTAATCTTTTCCATTTCAATGAAGTAGCAACACTTACCCTCTCATTTTAGCCGTCAAAATTCTAACACTGAGTACAGAGATTTTCACCATGATTTCAGTTATTTCTGGCATTACTTTGACTATATAAGTTGCTACATAGTATTGGCAGGCAGACCAAGTTTCCTTAGTTCAAAAAGGAAAATTATTTGGTGGGAGGAAAACAGTCATTAGGGAAAAAAACCTCCTTAATTGATAGGAAAACTAGTAAGGTGGAGAGAATTCTAAGCTCCTCTTCATTCAATCAGTATTTTTCTTTTTTCCCCTGTACTATGAATGTTATGTCCAAAATATATCAGATCTTAGAAGGAAGAAGGGGTTTCAAGGGCAGAATTATTAGTGAAGTCCCAGCAATAGCACTCCTCAGTCAAGCTGGATTTGTTGTGTCTTTCCTAGTCAGTATTACTGATTTTGGAATACTGCTGTCTTGTATGGAGCTGATTCAAAGAAGGGGTGAGCACATAGCAATATTTTAGAAATGTTTATGTTGTAATAATTAATATCTAATCCAGAAAAACATGTCTGATATCTAGCAAAAGCAGAAACTAAACCACAATAATTTTCAATACCCTCAGGGGAAGTTTTTACCAAAACAGTTTTTAGTGTCCACCTCTACATGAGCCTTCAACTGAGCTATAAAACATACCAGAACTGATTTTTTTCTTGAACCCACTGTTGTGGGCAGGAGCACTGTTTTATTCATACCCTTCAGCCTCAATAAAGCCTCTCTTAGATTAGGCTGAGAATTGCCTAATGTATGGATTGTTAGATCTGGGCTAAATGCCAAACTGTTCAGCTCTCTTAGGACTTAGTTCTGGGTATGAACACAAGCAGAACTTTATGGATATAAAAAGCATTCATGTCAAAATTGGAAGATCCTTGATGTAAAGAGTTAAATGGCATTCAGAAAATGTAAAGAGGTATTTTCATATCTAAAATATAAGTTTGTTTTTATTATTACAATTGTAAAAAATGTTTTTATTAATTAAACCAAAATCAAAATATAATCACCAAGGTCAGTCTTTGTGTGAAATTTTTCACAGTTAATGATATTCATCCTCTTGGACTGCCATGTTGCCATGTGCTATTATCTCCCCCAATCACAGCCCAGTGCATATTATTTCAGATCCTGTGTGCACTTCTAATAAAAATGCCTTGATTTCCACTTTCTAAAGTTTTTTTTGTTGGTGGTTATTTTTGGTTTTGGTTTTGGTTTTTTTTTTTCGGGATGGAATAGCGGGAACCGGGAGAGTAAGACAGTGAAATAGAGGTGAATTTTCAGTGATGGGTATATTTTATGGTGCAATATCAGAAGGAATAATATATGATTTTAAATTATTGCACTTAGTAGAATCATTGCAATTATAGATACTATCATAATGAAGATAAATACTTTTAATAAGCTATTTTAAGCTAATTTTACTTATTATTTTACATAAACAACATTCTTAAGATAATTAGTCTGGATTTAAAACTGCATAGGAGTTGATAACAGCAACTTAAATTTCAAGCATGTCCCAAGTTGCCTTTCTTGAAAGATTAAAAAATTAGAGCTGTTATTTGCAGGACTGAAAACACTCATATGTAAATGACAGCTGTGATCATAATACAGTATTTGATCAAAAACATTTCAAATACAACCTAAAAAAGGAACTTTGAAAAAGACTGGTTCAGACATATAGTTGTGTGACTAGTAAAAACAAACTTGTTAGAAGAGAATTAGCAACTTTAAAATCTAGGACTTAAAAAAAACATTATTGGAGTTCACCTGAGTCTTCAGAATTCTCTGCTGTGAATTTCTAGATACTAAAAAAATAAAAAAGCTTGTCTGAATTATTTAACCACCTGGATTTTTTAAATAGCAGCTCTCCCACAGTGATTATTTTTTTAATTTATTTTTATTTTGCAAAACTTGCTTCAAACATATATTTCTTACAGAAATTACATTTGGGTTTGTCACCTGAAGTAAGTTTTTTTTGATCAATCCAATTATAACAGAATCACATTTTAACCAAAATGACAAAACTAGCAAATATCACTAGACCCCAGGATAATGACAAATGAAAACTATTATTTTAACACCTTATTTTTGTAATCCAAGTATAGCACATAGATATAGTGTGTTGCATTGCAGTAATAACTTCTGGCATAGTTAACACGTTGAAGAATTTAAATGTCAAGTTAGTGATATTTGTAAATTTGCCCTTTGATATATTTCTGTTCAATAAGGCTGAGCCGTTGTGTTTCCTGCACAGTGTATGTTCACAAGTTGCATGGTGCTGTTCCAGCCTGTCATCACAAGCACAAATAAAGATATTCAGGCAGGAGATCTTCTAAATGGTAAACATTCTTCTACATCATACATTTTAGACCTGAGATAGGAGAACCAGAAGAAAGATGAACAAAGCAGAATTCCAAGTCTCATAATTAAGTCACTCATCTTTGACCTTTAGGTAGACGAAAGAAAATACCATTTTAGCCGTTATAATGAGAGTTTTACATAAGCAACCTGAAGTCTATGGCATTTCAAAATACTGAAAGAGTGTTGGAGGTGTTTGTTCTTTTTTTTTTTTTTGTACACAGTGTAACTACATAGCCCAACAGCAGAGAAGGCTAACAGAATCATCTGTAAGTCACACTAACTGCTTAACTTCTTCAGACTGGAAAGCTGTCTGTCCTGTAATATAGCCCTCTCCAAGTAGGTTTAGCTGAGAGCTGTTACTCAGCCTATCCTTTAGCCCATAAAAGTGCCAGGCCTCCACGGGTCTCCTTGGCGTGTTCCTCTCCTCTCAGTATGGCCTTTCAAGCAGGCATTTACTAGAGAGGATTATGGGGCAAGCATTCAGAACTGAATTACATCTTGGCTTGATGTGTGATCTTACATGCCCCTTCAAAATGCTTCAGCCTTTTAAAGGAGCGTGAAAAGGGAAAATGAAATTAGATTCACATCTTCAAAGAATGTAAGACACCTCAAATGCCTGTGGTGCCAGAGCTCCAGTGATTTTAATTTCATAATTGCTGTTGTGATATCTGTTTGAAATTATGGGAAAGAACAGGAAGTTGGAATGTTGAAAATGTACTGCAAAAATCAGAGGGAGGAAGAAATTTATGTTTTATGACTATAATTTATTCCTAAATTCAGATCCAGCATATCAATGTGATAGAGAAGGCTTTAGTTTAGTTGTTCATTGAGAGCAATGCATTTTTAGAAGAATTTGAATGAACAGAAAATAAAGATTTGGCAGAGAATAGAGGGAAGTCACTTCTTACCATATATGAGCGTGGAAGAAAGCACAAAAATGAGAGGGGCAAAAAAACATTTCCAGCTTGACACCTCAGTAGGAAACAAATATGAAAGTAAGAGGCACATGACATCATTTACATGGCAGCTTTTTTGTTTATAAATGTTTTAACAAATTGCTTTCTTCCTCTGGACAGGCGTGTTAACTATCACAAACGATGAATGCACAAAGAATTAAACTTTTTCAATAATTCTTATTTGGTCCTATCCTCTGCATCAACAGACAACCTGAACTATGTTGGAGAGACATGTCACATTAATCGGTATCACACAGTGGGGACTTTAAAGTCAAACTACTTCATATCTAACTATATATACATATATATATACACACATATATGCACATATATATATATATGCGTGTGTGTGTGTGTGTGTGTGTGTGTGTGTGTGTATACAGAGAGAGAGGAGCAAGCTCCTGTGTGGGACATAGAGTTTTGTCAGCTGCACCACCTACCTCCTTATTCTGACGACTTTGGAAACATACTGATACAAACAATAGCTCTGTGCTTTTCCCTTGGACCAAAGGCCTTGTTGTGCTGGGGAGCTATCTTCTATGGACAGTGATGGAATACACCTCCTGTTCCCTACCAGTAATTGATGTCAATGGTTTTATATGCAGTTCTAAATCGCTTATCCTTAAGCTGCTTAATTCTGGTAATAATATTAACTAATACTGTTGGCACACTATGGGGCTCATGGAATCTGGTGTCATCCTGGTGTAAGAGAAAACAAACTTTAGGTGTGGCAATATTGAAATGTTCCCTGAGGTGTTCAGTTCTGGGTGACAGGGTGTGTGATAAGATTTGGCAGATTCATAGGGCAGTCATCACCTCCCATTGCCTGGGACTTTATACCTAGAAAGGTAATCAGTCCTGAAAAACTGAAGCATCACCTCATAGAAGGGTGCCTTGCCTATCCCAGTGAAAACCAGCAACTCTTCTCTCTGTACTGGGGCTTGTCCTGTGCCTATTGAGCCACAGTTCAGTACTCTCAGAAGACTGTAGTGGAATTAGGAATATGAGCTGCATTTGAGGACACTAAGGCTGAGATAGGCAACTACAGTAATTGCCTCTGTAGTGGTTAAGAAAAAAATGGATAAGACAAGCTACAGGTCCACATATTCAATTAGAAAAGGGGGAAGAAGAAGCAGGAGAATCAGGATAGGAGAGGTCAGAGTTGTTGGTCCTTCAACAAATAAATTGAAAGGAGTGAACAAAATCAAACAGAGCACTGAAGTTACACAGTCCCTGACCTCATCAGAACTTTGAGACTTGTGAAAAGATTACAGCCTCCAGCCAGGTAAGTGGACTTCGGCCTGGCTGGCTCAGTACTGGATAATGGCAGTGACAGTCAGCAATTAGAAGGTCATGAAGCCAAACAGCTGGGATCCCTTGCTAGAAATTGAGAAATTGAAGGAGGAATTGAAAAAAAATAAGCAATTTGTAGTTTTTGGAAACAGCTCCTCTTAAGTGTGATGGCAAGATATCCATTTAGGGAAGATCTTGTGAACTTCCTAGGCAAGAGGACCATTGCAGATGAAGGTATCCACTAGCTGAGTGTATTAGCAGTGCTGAAAGTCATCCATAGTAAACTAAAAAGTGATTACACCCCTAAAGATCCAGAGGATGTCTGTTTCTCAATGGGTGTGTGGAGGAAGGTGATTCAAAATGCCCTGCATCACATTCCAGCAGCTTGGTAGCAAATGTATTACCCAGAAATAGGTACACCAGCTGTAAAGGTAGCATCCTTCTGGCTCCGAAGCATAGAAGAGACTCTGTGTACTTCCACATTCCTATGGGCCAGCACCTCAGCTCTCAGGGGCAGCCCAAGAGATCGAGCCTCTCCTGCCCAGTCAGCGGGAAAAGAAGCCCCAGGCAAAGGCCATGTGGCACACTGTGATTCTTCCTGTGTGATCAGGGGAAGTGGTGTGGTGAACTTACCTTTAAGCTGGAAGCCCATGCACATGAACTCAGAGGGGAGAGAGCTGCCAAAGGGTCACCCAAGAGGGCTGTCAGTGTAGTTGCCACAGAAACACAAGAACATAATCAATCAGTGATCTCCCAGACAAAGAACCAAAATCACTTCTTTGATCCTGGTGAGGGGACATCTGGTCTGGCATCAAAAAAATCAGACAGTGAATACTCTGACCAGGAAGAGGAATAGAGGGTGCCTGCCTTTGGCCAGGGGGAGGAAAGGGATGACTGGGCATACTGGACTGTGTGGATTTGATGGTCTGGCACATCAGAAGCCCACTACAATCCAACAGAAAAAGAGATATTAGCAGCCTGTGAGAAGGTTTGAGATGCCTCAGAAGTTGTTGAGATAGAAGCATATCTCCTCGTGGTACCACAAGAGCTGGTGCTAGTCTGGATTTTCAAACACATCATTCAACCCATGCTACATGGAGTAAGTGAACAGGATTGATTACATAACAAGCCTGAATGGGGAAATCCAGTTGTCCAGGAATCCTGGAAGAGGTGGACTGGCAGACATTCTGCAGCAGAGAAGGCAGAGATTCTGCAGCATTGCCTGAGAAGGTGGCAGGTGCCCAAGAAGCACCACCAAACAACGATTTATCAGGGGATGAAAGAGGCTAAGCTTTATTTACTGATGAATCAGGACATGTATAGAATAAGCCTGGTTTTATTCTCTTTGCTTCTGCACATGCAGGCGTTCACCTTTTCTTTAGTAAACTGCCTTTATCTCAACCTCCAAGACATTTTCCATCTTATTTTCTCTCCCCTGTCCAGATGGGAAGGGAAATGATAGAGCCACTTAGTGGGCACATGGCATCCAGCCAAGGTCAACCCACCATACCCACCTAAATGATTCTGTAATTCTTTGATTTATATCAAAAAGCTCAAGCACCTGTCCAACCGAATATCTCTTTTTGAGGAAGCTTCTCATTGCTCTAAGTGTCCTCATGAGTCTTCTCTGTCCTAGATACCCTCTATCTGAATCTCTTATTTATGTTATGTATAGAGTTTTAAATAATTTTGTATCATTAAGATAAGAAGACAATTTATATAACTCCTAAAGTCCTCATTATTTGTGTAGATAAGTCTATTTTTTTTGGACTGTCATGTTTAAAGTGACAAGGTTGCTGCTTGTCATGAAATAGTAAAGACCTATGTTTTCTTCTCGGTGCAAAACAGTTCCCATAAAACATTTCGCAGGTTTTCATTTAAAACAGCCATAGTCATTTTGTTTGTCTCCTTGGAATTTATTAACTTTTTTTTCTCACTGTTCAATAAACAGAATAATCTGATACAATCGGTATATATTAATATTAATAAACTGTCAACCTGTAGACATTCTAATATAACATTCTGGGAATAAATCATAGATGAAAGAACATCTGGTGAATAAATCATAAATACAGGTGTGCACACATTTGCACTCACCTAGGATTTATTATAACATGTATGCACTAAAATATATTGATTTTAAAAAATAATTCTTGCCAAAAGACTATGATGGCAGAAATAAATAATTCTGCCACCTGCTCCTGTTCTTGTTCTTTCTAAATAAAGTGTGACTAGTTACATTCTAGCAAAAGTAGTAAAAATGCCAAGAACTAAAATAATTAAATTCTGATGTAAGATTCTTAGAACCTCTGTTACTGGGCCAAATACTAAAATTCGTCAGCAATTTTAAAAAATTTATTAGAAGTGTTTAACTTCTAGACATGTTTCAGGGAAGCCAATTCAAAGGCTGAGTCCATAGCGCTTCATGACATCAATTGAAGATGTGACAAATCATCTAAAGCCAAAATTCCTCTTTCTTAATTTAAACTAGGCTTTTATAGACAGCAGTTTGATGCACAAAGGATATTCTTGCTTCATTTTTGAATAATTGGATTGAGTGTGCATTGTTCTTAGTAGCCTTGGCCAAAGAAAAAACAACTGGGCTTCCTGACCTTTCTGAATGCATTCACATCTGACTGCCTGTAAGGTGTTTCCATTTCCATTTCAGATGCTGCTGCCTATAAACAAGAACATGGGTACATTTCAAGCTACCTAAATCTTCCATCTGCCAATTCTTTGAACATGCGTCCTCACCTGACATTTGTACCAAAGCAGATGGGATACACTGCATTTTGGCTGGACTATACACCCTACAGACAGGCTGGATCCACACTGACTAGGATCGAGGTCCAATTTTTGTCCCCCAGAATTCCCTGGGAGTCTCTTCAAACCTGTCTCTGATCTTGATCCAAGGGTAAGAAACAAGCCTGAGTGTGGATGAGGGCATGGATCCATGCTCAGAATGGAGAGTAGGTATTTCTGTTGTGTGACCTCAGCACTACACTGAGGAGAGATGCCAGAGGTATTTAATTTCTTCGGCAAAGTATGAGACAACCTCATTCAAAAGGAGCAGTGGATACAGGATTTTTATTTTAATATCGAAACTGCACGTACCAGCTCTTCATGTGTCAATTTACTTTTCACTGGCAATTGCAACAACTAAAATTCATTCAACATCTGCAAATGTAACCAGTAACTTGAATTTGTCAGCAGAAAGTGACCTGACCTATGAAATTCAAAGCAAAATGCTCATTAGCATTCAGTAAATATAGACCACTAAGATGAGTCTCCTTCTGGCACTTCAGAGTGCAGAGTGCAGAGGCACTCTAATTCAAGATGATCATGCTCTGCCAAAAAGCTTATAAATGCCATTAAAAAGATGCATACAAATGGCAGAGTAATAAAACAATATCTCTTGAACTTTAGAAATTATTATATGTATTAACAGATTTCATTCTTTATTTGCAATTTATTCTCTCCTCAAAAAAAAAGCCCACATTATTTAGTTGCATTGAATCAGGCACAATAATATCCATTTTCCATTTTGGTTATAGTTTCTATGAAAAGGATCAATCTCATAATTAGTTTGTTTCCTGTCTTCAGAAAGGTAGGATTTTGGTATCATCTGAAGAATTCATTACTATTTCCTTCACAAATACTTAAATATGTGCTGTAAATTCTTTAGCAAGAATAGACAGAGCTTCCACCTAAATTTCATATATAGCCACTACAAATACTAAGACAAATTTTAAAAATTGTGTTTCCATTAGCACTTTTCTTTATTTCTTTCTCTTAAAGGTCAACACAATTACTGTGCATAGGGGTGCCTGGAGTGCAATTTTGCAAACAACTGCACTGTCTTTTCCTCTTTCTGTTGTTCTTCAGCAGGGTCTCTGTCTCCGTTATCAGATGTTCTTGCACCAAAGCCAGACAGGAGGTGATCTTGGCAGTTCCATGATCCATATGTCAAGGCATGAAATATATTTTTTTTTAAGTGATGGGCTGTGTCTACATACCCAAAGATCCAATTTTTGTCATTAATTAAGTATTTTGCCAGAGTAAGAGGAAAGCTAAGCAGCTGACTACATGCTCAGCATGGGGTCTGCTTCCTAATTTTTGTCTCTGTTGTCAGAGGACAAGTTTTTTGAATTTTTAGCCGGTTTATTTCTTTGTGCATTTTGCAAATAATATCTTTCAGTAGTTCCTAATGAGATCCATATGCAAGTCATTCAAAGGGTTATAGCCTCATGGCCACATGTGATTCAAAGCACACTGGCCAAAGAACCATTCACAGAACATTAATCAGAAATTAGAAATAAACTAAACTTCTTTTCTATATAAAAGCAGTGAATTATTGTTGGCTGCTATTCAGAAAATAGCAGGCTTGTATTACTCTTGACAGAGATTGCCTATCCATCTGGCCACATGGATGCCTGCTGCCTGATTAGTGCTTTTATACGAGTTTTGATTTGCGCACAGTAACAGAAAGTGTACAGTTGTGTCTCCCCATTTAAAGTCAGAGTGGTCTTCCCAAAACATGTCAGTACTCAGTAACTGTTGGGAATTTGGTTTTTACTGGCTTGTCAAGGCACAGCATAGCCAAAACTCAAAACTTTGTTTTCTTGTTATCTTGTGGATTTCATTCCATTTTCCTTTTGTTGTGGAGAGTGGAATAAAAAAATACACTTTTCCTAAAATTGCAACAGATACAGGGGTAGACAGAGCATTGAACTATGCATTATGGGCATTTCTCCATAAAATGTATACATTTCATTGTTCTGTTGTTAGGTCCAATTTGCTTATGTTTAAAACAGAGGTGGAAGTAGACAGAACAAATAATTGGATCTGTAATTTTCAGCTGTAGGTTAGTCAGAATATGGATATAAAACATAGCATGTGATCATGATAAAGCAAATGAAATCCTAGAATGTATGAAGGGAAGTATTACTGCAAGAGATAAGGAAGTGTTAGTGCAATTAGACAAGGCACTGGTAAGACTTCCTCTGCAATAATGCACACGCTGTTCTGATAGCCCATGTTTAAGAAAGATTAATTAAACTGCAATAGTTGCAGAGAAAGGCTGCTAAGATGATCAGGGAAAAAGAGCTTATCTTGTAAGTAGACTAAAATAACTTAATGGAGTCTGATAGGGTATATCATTGCTCTCTATAAATACTTCTGAGGTAGATAAATGCTAAAGAAGGAGAAAGCTATTTAAACTAAAAGACAAGGTTGACACAAGAGCAAATGGGTATAAATGGGAAAACTTAGGCTGGAGATTAGAATAAAGAGTGAGGTTCTGGAAGAACAAATCTTACTAGTTTAAAAGTGAGACAGGACAAGTACATAAGACATGTTTGTGTAAGAATAGGAAGGAAGTTGTCAGAATGACCAAGAAAATCCTTTCTGCTCTCTTCTCAAATCTCGCCTGTATGACCACCTGTATCTTCCATATGAAGAACTCAGAAAAGCAAACAGAATGCTGTTGTTTTATTGGTAAATAATAAAAGACTGTCACTATTGATTAGTTTGGTCATTCAAAATGCAATGTATATCAAACTCCAGATTAATGATACATGGAAAACCAACTAAGTCCTAAGTCCACACTTAACTTCACTCTTTACCTCTGTAAAAGCAGACAATAAAATAGGGGCTTTCAAGGGGTATTCTATCTTAGTGTTTTTGTGGAAACAGAATTGTGCAACTAGGAATTCTGAGAGCAAAGGAAGGGGAGCCAGAAGCTAGATAATTTCTTTCCTTCTTTTATGGAAAATTTTGCCAAAAAACTCAACCTAGAAAGAGATTTAAACTTCAGTACATCCTGCAAAGACATGTTCAACTCCTACAGACTTTCTTTTTTGCTATTCTGATTTGATATTGTTTTCAGTCCTTACACAACACCTTTACACCTTACTCTAACTTTTTTCTTCAATTCCTTCTGTATCCAACACTTGCCCATTTTTTTCCCTACTAACTTATTTATATTTTTAAAATTTATGTACTTCTTTTTCTTTTTTTTAACTCCAAAGTAAATTTTGGGAGTTGCATTGGCCTTTTTCCCACCTGTCTGTAAAACAGCTTTTACACCTAAAAGAATTTTGTTCAGTCAGACTGTTAATTCCTTAGGATAAGTACAGTCCACTACTGTAAATGTTGTATTTCCTAAATCAAAGGTGTCCAAGTGTCGCCCTGATAATAAAACTTGACAGGGCTATGGTTACTTATATGAATTAACAAAATATTGTGGAGCAGCTCAGCTGAATGAAATCAGCCAATTTTTTTCTCATCTGCTCGTTTTCTTCTTTCTTTAGTCCTAAATCTTATGGTACCTTTTGCTGAGATTTGACAATACACTGTACCTCAAGACCACCAGCATGTACAAGTGAGATTTTGGGTATGTGTAAATAATCTAGAGCATAAAATTACTTTGTCCTTAAAAGGAGGGTCATGAAAAAAAAAGTAAAAAAAAGTTATGTGCAGGTCGAGTTAACAGTTCAAACAAAATAATTTATTTTTTCAGTTATATATTTTGACAATCACTTATGTAAAATTATTTCCAGGGTGAAAAAGGTGCTTTTTGTTAGGTTTGTTTTTATGTTCCAGTTTGTTATCGTGAATATTTGTTGTTGTGAGTTGACCTTTACTGGTGACCAAGTGCTCACCAAGCTGCTTTATCACTTTCCCTCCATCAACAAGACAGTGGGGAGCTAAAAAACAACAAAAAGGTTATTGGTTGGGTTCAAGACAAGGAGACTGCATACCAATTACCAACACAAACAGAAGAGACTTGACTTGGGGAAAATTAATTTAATTTATTGGCTATTAAGTAGAGTAGCATCATAAGAACAAATCTAAAATCTCCTTAAACTCACATCTCCCTTTTACCCAGACACACCTTCACTCACAGCTTTTTTATATATCATCCTCCATCTGAGCAGTACAGTGAGACAGGGAATGAGAGCATGGTCAGATCATTATACCTTCTCTCTGACACTCCTTCCTCCTCATACTTTTTCCCTGCTCCAGCTTGGGATTCCTCTGACAGAATACAGTCATTCATGAGTTCCAACAAGGGTCCTATCCACAGGCTGCCTTTCTTCCTGACCTGGTTCAGCATGGGTCCTTTTCATAGGACACAGTCTTCCCGGAATGGAATGCTCATATGTGGGTACCTCCTAGGGTGGCAGGTCCTTACAGAAAACCTCTTTCTGCATGGATGCCTTTCTCCATGGGCCACAGGTCCTCTCAGTATCCTGCTCCAGCATGGATTTCCCCTGAGCTGCAGCTTTCTTTCAGGGCTGCTCTGGCAGCCTCGGACCACAGTTTGGGTATCTCTTCCACTGTGGGCCTCCATGAGCTGCAGGGGGTCAACATGTGTCACCATAGTCTTCACCACAGGCTCAGGTGAGAAACTCTTCTCCAGTTCCTTGAGCACCTCCTTCCCACCTCTTCTCTGGCCTTGATGTTGTCAGAGCTGTTTCTCTCACATATAGAACATATATAAAACAGTCCTTTCTGTTCTGCAGTGTTATTTCACCCTCCTTAAATGTGTTAGCACAGAAGTCCTACCTGTGTCACTGATGTGCTCAGCTTTAGCCAGTGGTAAGTCCATCTTGGAGCAGCTGGAAATGGCTCTGTCCAACACACAGACAACTTCTTGTGTCTTCTCACAAAAGCCACACCTGAAGCCCCCTGATACCAAAATGTTGCCACTTGAACTAAACACAGCAACATATTAAAAACTCATATGCTTACTATGATTCTCAGGAAGTATACATAACACTGCCTAGAATTTTAGATCCTTTTTTTTGTCTTCCAACATTTGAGATGTATCTATTTGCAATTGAAAATATTGGTAAAATAGACTAACTATACCATAGCATATATTCTGTAAAGCTCAGCATTTAAAGTTAATCAAAAAATAGAAAAAGAGACTATAGCCCACCAAAGGTCAGATCACAGGTCCACGTGGCATATTATTTAGTCTGTGGTCAGTCCAGTCCAGATTCAATCCAGTAGACATTAAATGGACTTCTGGAAAAGAACAAAACCAGTACAAGTTTATATGACATTTCCCTGGAGTATTTTCCCTGTCATTTCCTGCCATTTCAGCTCAGAGACTTTGCTGAGCCATGTGATTTGCCTGATATTTGTTATTTGCTTGCTTTGTGAATCTCAGTGTAATCCTCTTTCAGGTGCTTTCCAATCTTCCCTTGACCTACACAGTTTTATACGCACACTGTCCTTTGATACAGGGTACCTGTTATGATATGGTTATTAAAATTTTTAGAGAGATACCTCTGCCCAAATTAAGGTGCAAATGAGACCATATGCTGAAGTCAATAGTATGGATTTTATTTAACAGTTAATATGATGTAGACAGAGACAGAAATAAATAGAAAGAGAAGGCAAGAGGAGAGAGAAAAGGAATCACAGGGACTCCATTTCACCACTCCATGGATCCCCATAGAATCCAGTTGATCCTCTTCTTCTGGTTTTCGTGGTGAGGGTCACAAAAAATATAGAGTTCAATGGATACATTTGGGGCAAGTAGGAATGCCAAGGTACTTCCCCTCGAGTGGGGGAAAAATTTTACATTGTCTTTTGCAACAGACTGGATCTGTCTGGGGGACGTGTCAGGGGTCTCTGATGGTTTATGACACCTCCTCAGCTGCCTCTCATGGGAATGTCCCCTGTGTGTGTGGCCTTCCCAGGGTGAGGGAGTTTCACAGCTAGTGACAGTTACTAGCCTGATGTCACCCCATTAACTACAACTCTTTGTGCCTGACCTGTGAGTCCTTTGCTCACATGTATGATATGTTTATCCAGTTGAGTGCTGGACATTTTGTCCAGAAGTATACAGTGTCAAAAGCCTTACTGAATTCCAAAAATATTTCATCAACTGGCTTCCCTTGATCAGCTAGGTGGGTTACCTAGTCATAAAAGGAAATCAAGTTTGACAAGCAGATTTTTCTCTTATAAAGCCATGCTGGCTGTGACCAGTGACTGCACTGTCCTTCATTTGTTTTTCAGTACCTCCCAGGGTAATCTTCTTGAGGATAATCCTCTTTACTGTGACTCAGTACCTTACATACTTTTTTTGGTGCATCACTTTTCAAGACATATTATCAATATTTGGCCTTTTAAAAAATCAATCACCCAATTACATCCCTATATTCACATTAAAAGAACACTTTGGAAATAGAAAATTTTTTCACCCTGCCCATCAGAATGTTCTGGAGTAAACTAGGTTGGACTCTCATCTAGCATTTTGTCCCCAGATATATTCCAGCTCTGTTTTGGTCAAGAATGAGGAAAGCAATGAGTTCCCTGGTTATCATTATTTTTACAATTATATTATTGTAATCTGTCATCCCTAATTAACATTACATCATCTAAAATAAAAAAAAAAAAAGAACTACTAATGCTGAGTCAAAATATCATGATAAACTTTCCTGTCTTCTCTAAACAATCCTTCATAAATCCATACTAAGTAGTAAGCTAAATTAACTACATCAGAAAGTCACTTCAGAGTGAGAATTCATTAAAGACAGTGACAACTTAGAAGGAGACAATGCACCACTCATTTAAAAAGCTTGTTGAGAAGCCTTATTTGATCAAAAAATTTATTTACTTGGGGAATGGGTAATTTAATTAACTATCTTCCTGACAAAAGGCATCCTTGTTGACTAGGGACATAGGTATTAGCATATAAGGAATTTATTAGTTCACTTAATCTAACAGCCCAACATCAAAGAGACTTTGCCCTATAAATAAGCACTGAAAAGTCACAAACCAAACAAGCAAACAGGCAAAGGTTGAAAGACAAAAGAGGACGTGCTGCTGAAAATCTCATTTTCCTGGCATCAATTTTGCTGAAGTATAGCCTTCCTCCACTGTGCTAAAGGAAAACATTTACCTTTGTTATACTGTTTGGAGTGCATATATTAACTTTTTGGAAGTTTGAAACAAGGTAATGAAAGTTATTCTCTCGTGTCCCAAGAGGGTGCTGTCTTTGTCATTGTTGCTGCAGTCAATTGTCTATCCCACCACCTGGTAGCCACCTTAGAGAGCAGAGGGCTGCTGGCAACTACTTCAAATCTGGAAACAGACTGAGCTATTTCTTGATTATTTTTCATGACCAGTCCTCAAGGCTTCTTCCTCGCCCAAACTGTAGCTGACAGAGCAGTGATGAATCGTTTGTGAACTTTGCCTCAACAGATATCCCATCCTCCAAGTCAAATCTTCCACTGACCACAACATGGAGACATTGTTGAGATGAGTAATATGACTGGCAAAGAAAGTTTTAGAGAAGCCAAAATAATGTTTCTGTGGGATAGAGCTTGGAAATGTGCTGTGTTCAAATACATAGAAGGTAACACTACATGATGAACAGAGGGAGTAGGAAGTTCTCAGGTAAGTAAAATCAAAGAGTTTTGGAAATATTACAGAATCCTGGACTCAAATAATGTCCAAAGGAGAAGACTGAAAATTTTTTTGCAAGAAATTCGCAGAAGGAGAAAAGGCAGGATCCTTCTATGGAATTTGGAAAGTGAAAGTGACATGGAAGAAAAAAAATTGTGAGAGGAAAAACTTGGTGTATTCCTTCTGGGATCTCTGCTGAAACTATCCAGTAGCCTTAACCTTCAGTTTAAGTAGAATGCTTTACTACTTTTCTTGCTGTGTGTCTTTGTCAGAATTATTCTTCCTTTGCCTTTATAATCAAAAGGGTTTTTTTGCAAAAACCTCTGATGTTTTAAAGCCAAACAGCCAGCTCTTTATGGATTATGAACCAATCAGTAGAATTCACAATCTGTTCTTGTTCTGTGGAGGGACCCAAGGAGTTGCTTCGAGGCATGCAGACATCACACAAATGACAATGTTCCCTCACCATACAGTAGCTTCTGCTGTAACTGGCACAGCTATGGAACAGCATTTGGTCCACTGCAAAGGGAGCAATTTCACACAGTCTATAGATGTTGCCAAGGAATACTTCACTTTTAGAATGCCAACATAAATCTGAAAGTCACCGAGCAAGTATTTATGCAGTTCAAATAATTAATTATTTGGATGAAAGATCATAAAATAAGTATATAAGCAAGCAAATATAATCTCTGCATTTAAATCAACTTATGATGGCCTTAAACATATTTTTAGAAACATTGAAGTATGATTAAATTACATCAAGCATGGAATAATACAGTAAAATACAGATAAAAGCAGTAGCCAAATATGCTTGTTATATTTGGTAAGAGGAGAAACATTACACAGACACGTTTACAGACTTTTTTTTTTTTAATCTGGGAGGTGTTTGTGCAAAATTGGACAATATTTTATTTTTGTGTGTTCAGCATGTGAGGAAGTTAGCTTTGCTTGTTGAAGTTTCCCTGAAAATAATGCCAGTATCAGCAATCATTTGATTTTCCAAAGAACTTTTTTCACTTCAGTCTTCATAATGAAAAGTTGCCTAAGGGGGTGATCCATAAAACATAAATAACAAATTATTTTGTGCAAACGCAGCATTTATACTTTCTGCATAATGTAAACTCTAACTTATGGTAGATATATTTTAATATTTTTCTAATATCTTTTGAATGACTTTTGTGTTTTGGTTTGGGTTGGGTTTTAGGATGTTTCGCAAGAATATTTGGTAGCTGTTTAATTTTGAGACAGAACAAGATAAAATAGTGTTTTGGGAGATAAAGATTAAAAATATACTACTTTTTAAACAAAATATTAAATGCTAATTATGGAGATTGATGATAAACAATTCCATAGAAATTCAAAAGAAATATTCAATGTGCATGGTAGGAAGGACAAAGATTGAATATTAAGGGGAGTAACAAAGGGGTTAAGGCCTCACCTTTGTCATATCTCTGCTTTCTATTTCTCTCCTTATAATGTTTTTCCATTGGTGCATCTGTCTAAGTGCAAACAACTGCTGGCAGGATAACAGATTTAGCTGTACTTTAGCAATGCAATGGCAACTGATGATATCTTTTACTTCAATAATCAGTATATCCTCATTCAAGTAAACTTTCAGTGGGTTTGGCATTTGATCTGTTTTAAGAAGTCCTAATATAATTCAGGACAATCAAAATTGTGATTTAAAAGTTTTACAGTATTCAAAGAATAACTTGTGTCGATTTCATTCTCTTTTTTATATACTTCAGTATCTGAAAACAATTCCTAGTTTGAGCAGTGACAACATGCTTGTCCTCTTTTTTTTTTTTTTGGTTGGTTTGGTTTTTTTGGTTTTTTTTTTTTTTTTTTTTTTTTTTTTTTTTTTTTTGGGGGTTTTTTTTTTTTTTTTTTTGTGTGTGTTTAGTTTTGTTTTCATTCTTCTTTTCTTTTAGTTTGGTTTGGTTTTTTTTTTTTCATTTCAATTTTTATTTTTTCTTAGTAGAGTGTGCATGTTTGAAAGAGAAAGATGCACAGTCAGATGCAGTCCTGGTATAATTAATATTTCAGTTATTCTGAAAGCATGAAACAAATATCTGAAAATGCTTTATACTCCAGAATGGCCACATACTATTTTGCAATTGAATTCCCTTCATAAATGCGGTAACTCCTCTTGCTGCTTTAAAATTATTTAAGACTATTTCCTCCTGCCCTTTATTACAAAAAAGAAACTTTCTCTCAATAGGCCAAATGGGATCTGCACTCCTTTCACTCCTGATACAGTAATGAATGCATTTATTGTGCACAGATTTATAAAGTATTGTTAAATAAGGTGGCTGGTTACACAGGAGGTCAAAGTCCAAATTGAAAGCACACATCAAATCCATTAATTTACTGGAAAATTTAATTTCACAATCCTTCCTCTGAATTACCTTAAAAGTGCTGTTTTATTTAAAAATATCCAAAGATACTGTGCTGTCTTGCAGGTCACAGTTATAATCTGATGGTCAAGTAGTGGCCTTAGCAATGCCAAGGTAGACTAAATGTCCAAATGAATGAATATCATGACAGGCAGTCTAATACAAAAAAATCAGGTTGCTATACAAATTTTGCTTTACACCACAAGTTTCATAAAATAGAACTCAAAGTTGAGCACACTGGGAATGACCATCTGTGCCACTTACAGGCATCAACAAACGATAAAAGAAAGAAAGAAACTGCTATTCAGTCTACATTTCTGGACCTGGATAGTCCAAGAGAGATTTAACTATACAGTCTATATTGAAAGTTCAGTGTCTGAACTTTCAACTAGAGTAGGGATGGATAGGAAAACAAAGGATCTACCCTTTTTACAGGGATCAGGCAATCATAGAAATTTCTTTCTTGAATTCCTGTTTTTGTATTGACTGTGTGTTGTGATTTAGCCTGGCAAGCAGCTAAACACCACACAGCTGTTTGCTCACTCTCCTCCAATAGGATAGGGAAAAGAACTGGAAAAAAAGTAAAACTTATGGGTTGAGATTAAGAGAGTTTAAGAGAGCAGAAAAAAAAGAGGAAATACCAATCCAAAACACAGCACTGTACCACCTACTAGATAAAAAAAATTAACTCTACCCCAGCTGAAATCAGGATTCTGCTGTATATATTAGGTCCAGGATGAGAAAGGTAACCATCAAAAACCCACATTTGAGCTAGAGTCTATGTCCAGAGTGAAATGCATTATCATCGTTTTTTCAGAGTCCTGTTTTTAGAATTTTATAGTGTTGTTATAAATTCTGTCAGTTTGTTTGCTCCAGAAATTATGAAATTTAGAATATGCCAAGTATTTCTTTCCAGTGAATGTATGCAGAATACATTTACTTTTGCACTGTGACTAGTGGTTCTTAACTTTCTGCTGCAATCTTTTTGCTAATAGCTTTGGCAAAATCCTAGTTTAGAACTGTGGTTTCAATATGTCCTCAATTCCCATTAAAGCTGTGTAGGAAAACTAAAAATAACTCCGAAGACAGGAATGAAAAATGTCAATTCAAGAAATAGGGTAACAAGCCTTTTATTAGCTAGCTCAAGCACAGACTAGAAAAAGCATAAAAGACAGTACAGCCCACAACAAATGTACATTTAGAGATTGTGTCAAAACATACTCTGTGCTAAAGCAGGATGGCTTGATTTGCTTACCACTCTACCTTCATTTTGTCATCAATGCTGATGCTGTAATCCCTGTTACATGCTTTATATGGAAATAACCTTTGTGCCAGGGCAAAATTGGGAAGGTAATAAAGAGCATTTCTGCACTAGATATATTCTCTCTGGTATTCACAGTTGCACAGAGACACAGTCCAGGATTATTGTGAATTCCTGAATTGCATTCAAAGTTGCCAGGCTGCTCACATCTGCCTACATTTATTTGTAATTCCTTTCCTGAACAATATCGCCTAGGCAAGGAAATGGGGGCAAGCAGGGGGTTGAAAGTCAACAGCTTTGCTGATAAACACAGCAGGTATGTATTTCATATCATTTTTGTAACCCAGACAGCTAACTTCCCTTTTCTAAAGTGGAACCCATAACATAGGTTCAAAAGGCAGTAATATCTTTCAATGTAAAAAAAAACTCTTTATTAATATTTTCAGAGAATCTGGAGGAATAAAAATCTTCAATTGAAATAAGCCTTTTTGTCCCTTTCAAATCTAGAGTTCATACCCTTTTTCTTGTTGAATTCAATATCTCTTGTTTATTAGTGTGCTCATTGAGTACAGTCTTATCATCTCAATTTGACATGTCTACTCTCCCAGAAGCCAGTCCTGTAATTTATTCCTAGTTTATTGCTTGCTCAAGAAGCATTCATCTTTGAAAAATAACTGAGGTCATTTTCTGCTTCACAGTCTACTGTAGCTAGGCCTATAGTGCTACAGCATATATACAATGATATAACATATATACAGTGCTTTGGCAAAAACATCATCAAGACATTGTTATGAATACATATTTAAGTAGAAAGACAAATAATTTGGTCTGTTTTCTTTTTCCTTAAATGCGTTGTAGTCTGTCTAGCAGAGTTTTTACACTTCTTTGTGCACACTACAAATAAATCAATCAATATGTGGTAGAAGACAGCTGGATGTGTTTATTAAGATATTCAAATTTAAGTTTAACCTTCTGTACGGTATAGAAAATAAGTAAGACTTTTTCCCTTGCAGAAACTTTGGAGTTTTTTTTTAAATCGGCTGAATTTGTCCACCTAAGTGGAAAATGAGCGCATAGACAGGGAGTTGTTGTCCTTCTCAAAAGTAAACTTCTCCATGTAATTTTTGGCTAAACAGTAGAGAATGTCTGGAGATTCAGGTAAGACTGTCAATCTGTCCTTTTTGAAGAGATATCCTCTGTTTCATCCCCTAGGGAATTCTAATCCAGCCATTTATTGAAGGACCATTTCTTAGCGCAGCTGACTTTTGCAGCAGCTGATCAATACCTAACTCTGCAGCTGATATGATTCAGGCAGCATATGAAATGTTCTGAATAGTCTTTTACTGATGAGAAATCAGTGAAATGAAAATAGGCTGAATATTATTTCCCTTAAAAATGTATTTAGAGCAGTGACTTGTTTGGTTTGGGGTTGGTTTTTTGTTTTTGTTTTGGTTTTTTTTTTTTTTTTTGTGTAGCTTTAAAACAGAACTTTCTATGGTCTTGTTTTTCCCATTTCTCCAGAAGACCATTTTCAGGTCTTTTTTGTTTTAAGCTAAATCTCTGGAACAGCAACTTTCATACTTGTACTTTTCCATTAATTACAGCAGTGTTGCATCTGCCCTGTCCTTGCAAATATTGCATTAGTATTTTAAACTTTATTGTAAGGTATTAGAAAGGGTTTGGAGGTCCATGACATATGGTATTACATAGGATGTATGTTGAATCTCTGTTGTTCAAGGACTCTAGTCTTATCAGTCTCTTCCACTCTTCAGCTCTGAGAAGTAACATTTTCCTTCATAGTCTATGTATATGTCTCAGAGCACATCCATATAAACCAAAATTATGCATGATCAAATGACAGAAAGCATCACCGAATAGCTTCACAGGTTAAAAAATCTGTGTTCAGAGACACCTACTTACATTTCTCACATAGATGGAAATATACCTAGATTTTTAGCCAAATATAATGTCAGTATAGACCTTCCAAAGACAAATTACTGAATTTTATAAACAGTTGATTGAAAATATTGGTTCTGTTTGAGGAAATAAAATAATAATAAATAGGGGAATTTTTTTATTATTTTCTGTTCTCAGCAGTTAACTAATTTACCATCTTTGTTTCTGCTACATGAATCAATGATTAAAAACCTAGAGGGGAGAAATTAAGTTTCCTTATTTTTAAGTATTTTCTGCTTCTCTTTCAAATCATCAATGTTAAAATTAAAATTCTTCCTGAGCACATCTTGATATGCTTTCATATGACTGCTTTCAAAAAAGATCTGTTAACAAGATTATTCACTACATATTATGTATATTTTCTCTGTGTTATTCATATAGTTCCATTTCAAATACTTCACTACTGGAAAGGGGAAAATTAAAAAAAAATATATATATAAAATTTAATTTAGTATAGAATCAAGTTCTTTGACAAGAATTATGCTTAGCACTGATCTCAGTGCTTTCACAGTAATACAGGGAGGATTTGTTAGCATTAAAAACATTGAACTGAAACTTGAAAGTAGAAATACTTTCTAAAAGATTAAAAAAAAACCAAATTTAACCTACAAAATTCAAAATACTCTGTAACATTATGAAGATCATAATAACTTCCACCACATCCCTCTTCCCGAAATGAAATACCAATGAAAAATTTTACTCTACTGAACACATCTATCAAAACGGAGGATTTGAGAAGCTGACAATTTACAATTTGTTTGTGCAAGTGTGGAGTCATTACTGTTGCATACACTCTTAGATCCAAATCTGTTCCATACTATCACTGAAAATCTGGTTTTTCTACCATCAGATCAGCAAATTTCAAAAGCTGATAATTTTGGAGAGTAGAAAGCAGCACTTCAAACAGGAGACACAAAGATGTTGTCAGGCTTTAGAAATGTAAGCGCATCAGCCAATATAATTAAATTTGATGATCATCTTGGTAACACCGTCATGAGAAACTCTTTAGGATGGTATAATTTCATTCTTTCATCTGTCAGGTATGACTGCAGCCTGACAGCTTAGCTAGATTAGTACATTTGTGACCAAAAATAGCCCATAGTAGCTGTCAGTCTTATTCTTTGTGAAATTCAATATAACAAACCATAAATGCCAAGCTTAGAATGATAAAATCATGGAATGGCTTGGCTTGGAAGGGACCTTAAAGATCATCTGGTTCCAACACTCCTGCCATGGACAGGAACACCTTCCACATGATCAGGTTGTTTGGAATTCTATCCAACCTGCCCTTGAACAATTTCTGGAATGAGGCATTCAAAATTTCTCTGGGTAACCTCTTCCAACACCTCACTATGCACACAGTAAAGAATCCCTTTCTAATATCTAATATAAACCTACTCTCTTTAGGTTTGAAGTCATTCCCCCTTGTCCTGTCACCACAGGCTCTTGTAAAAAGTCTGTCTCCACTCTTCTTGTGGGTTCCTATTAGGTACTGGAAGGCCGCAATTAGGTCATCCCAAAGCCTTCTCTCTTCCAGGCTAAACAATCCCAATTCTCCCAGCCATTCCTCACTGGAGAGGTGCTCCAACTCTCTAACCATTGTAGTGGCCTCCCCAGACGCGCTCCAACAGGTCAATGTCCTTCCTTGGATGGAGTCCCAGAGCTGGATGCAGCAGCAGCACTCCAGGTGGGGTCTCACCAGAGTGGAACAGTGGGACAGAATCCCCTTCCCTGACCACTCGTGATACCACTTGTCCCTGACATCTATCGCGATCTGAGCCATTGACCACTGGATGTGACTGTCCAACCAACTTCTTATCCATCTAACACTCCACCTATTGAATCCATTTCTCTCCAGTTTAGAGAGAAAAATGTCATGGGGGATTGTGTCAAAAGCTTTACAGAGACACAGTTACATGACATCTGTAGCCCTGAATACTCTTTCTGAAAAGAAATCTGAACTGACAATACTAAGAAGAATAAGAAAATATGCTCCAGAAACCATATCCAGTTTGGATGTGGTTGCAGGCTGCTTCTTCTCTGCTTTTGGTTTTCATTGTCTACAGCCAGGGTCCTCTTTGCTGCTCACATTTAACCAGGGAGTATGGACATGCATACTTATGGCATCCTTATTATAGGCTGAATCCCACAGTTACCACTTAGTCTAGTTTCCATTGTCAGATGCTCACTTGATGCTTTCCACCACAATTTCCTTTACTGGATTTCCAAGAGCCTGAAAAACATTGGGGAGGAAATGCTCTGACAGATCTCATTACACAATGTGGCTTGCCAACATACCTCTGACAATCTTTAGTAACAACTCCTGAATCCTACTAGTCTGAGAAAGGATAATTAAACTCATTCAGAGCCAACTCTTCTTCTACCAGAGACAGTACAGAAGCTTTTTATAGTGAAGTAGCAGCTGACAGCAAGACTGAGAAACCCTTGATGCAAAGAAGCCTATAATATGTATATAATTACATGGATTGCTTTGACACATTACAATGGTAAGTAATACTATATTGTACTATATATACTATATTCTATATATTCAATTTTCCTTTTGCTTATCATGAGGAAGTTAATTATTTAGAAAAATGTTTGCTGTTACAACATGAATAGATCACAAATGTATTATTTTTTTTAACTGAAGTTTATTTTAACTGCATTAGCTTTAATGGAAGAAATAAAAATGTTTAATTCTGTAATTGCTGAATTCCCTCATCTCCTACTCTTGACTTTCTTCAGGGAAATAAGGACTTCAGCCATTTGCAGTCCCATGCATGCGGGGTAGAAAATGTTTTAAGGTCACAACTCCTCCTGAAAAATGTATCTTAGCTTCAATAAAATTTTTGCAGTGTTAGAAATCTATTAATTATTTTTTTTCCAATCCATACCTTGAATTCAGCACAGTGAAATGCTCAGGATATTTTGACATTTGAAAATATCATTATGATTTTGCTGTGTGAAAAAGCAAAATGAAAAATTATACCTTCAGTTTGCTCATGGTTGGTTAAAATCAGCTGGAAATTGAACGCCAAGAAAATGGCTTCCCTTCCCCCTACCCCCCCGGTGGCAGAAACTATGGGTAGAAATAAAAATTTACTGAAAACACACAGCAACAGAATAAGAAATGTATAGTAACAGCAACAATACTAGTGACAAAAGTATGCAAAACAGAGGGTGATTTGCATGCAAAATGTGCTCACCACCTTGACTCAGTTTGGCATGGCTGCCAAGACAAAGACAAAATGGCAGATGTTTCCACACTCCAGCAGGGACACACAGCTTTTCCCGAGGCAGAGACAAGATGGTGGACATTTCACACCTAGCACCACATGACCTCCCACAACAACAAAAGAGCAGTGACGGACAAATCCCCCAAAAGCCCGGATTGTCTGCACTGCACCATGCCGCCCACTCCTGGACCACTCATTCCCCTGGGCTTGGCTATGGTCCACAGTATTCAGCTGGGCCTGGCATGACTCAACTCGGATCCCTTCAGGTCAGTGCCCACATCTAGGCTGGGTTCTCTGCTAGAACCACTGCATTCTCCTGAGGGGTGGGAAGGGACAGGCAACGGTGGAAGGGGACAGAGTCTGCAGTGTTGGTCCCCGAGGAAGAAATGGAATAAAATGGCCCACTTCTGTTGTACATTCACCTTTTTCTTCCCCCTGAACCATGACCAGCCAGTGATGTCATGTTTGGCATAGAACAGTAACCAAGCCACACCCACAAGGCTCTAGGGTCTGTCCTTTCTCAGCACCTGCGAGAAAACTAGGATGTTCATTAAGATTTTTTTTGTGTTTCAATGCTTCAAGTGTTTACGTATACTTTGATCAGTCTAGAATAGCTTTTCTTTTAATTAGAGATTCTCATTCCAACATTAGAAGCTAAAAAAGAAAAGCATGGAATTATCTGTGATGACAAGGCATTTAATAAAAGTAGAATAAACAGGTTGGAAGAAACCTTGACGGATAAAGTAATCCACCCCCAACTATGGACTCGGAATGCCTTCTATGTTATAAAGGAACCTTATAACCTGCCAGTTACAGATGCTGCACTACTTACTCAGATAATCTATTCCTGTGCTCAACCATTCTTAGCTTTAAAATACTTCTACCTGATGCCTCCCTTGCCTCCTCATTCCTTCAATGAAAGCCTGTTACTCTTCACTATATCTGCAGATAATAAGAAGGATGGATTATTCCTTTTCTTCCTGCCACCTTTTTTGTATTTGAAGATGGCTTCTATATGTCCTCTTAGCCTTTTTTTTTTTAGACTAAAGAGCTCAAATCCCTTTTCATAGGTCAATTTTCATGGAGTTCTGATCATTCTCAGTCCAATATCATTGACAGTGATATATGCCGCTTTGCTGCATATTGACAATGCAGCAGTAATCAGCTTCCAAAAGATGATCCTTCCTCACTGCTTACTGGCTAGCTTCCAGAGTTGGATAAAAACTCTGAAATACAGCAGTAATAAAGAACACAGTACTGTCCCACACTTTTCTACTCTATCAGGATAATACACTTATTCATATTATAATGTTATCTAAGACAGACAGTGGATGTAGAGATTAAGATAATGCAATCAATATGAACATAATTCTTATCACTTGCTATCAGAAGCAAAATCTGGTTCCACTGCATTTTTCATCAAATCATTTCAGGAGAAATTCCAGATTATTTTTTAATTTAATTTTCAGATTTATAAAAATAAAGTATCTGGAACATATCACAGTTAAAGGGGAAATAAAACTCTAAAACCACAAAATAAAGATCACCGTCATGGTGCAGTACACCTTCATAACATTGTTTTATCAAAAAGTAGTTTATTTTGACAGTGCAAGATTAGCTCTCCTGTTTTAAAATAATTCAGAAGACATTGTGCCCACATGAAGCAGAAATCTCTGAATAGAGACATAATAGACAATAATTTTCTCATCCAAAATTGTGAGGAAAAAATTGATTTACTGTGTAACAAATTTTGATTTAAAAAAAATTATTTGTTGTCATTAAAATAGTAAGAGAAAGTATAATTTAGGATTCAAAGTACTAAAACTACTTAGTGAAAGAATACCAAAAGTTTTAAGCGGCTCCTACGAAGAGGAGATTTGTTCATTTCAAATCAAAATCAAATTCTCAGATTTTCAGAAATCTCAGAAGGATCAATGTATTTAACTACATATCTACCTATCTACTTGGGCAAATTTGTCTGTTAAAAATACTGGTGAAGGACAACACTGATTTTCTGAAAAAGAAGAAAAATAAGGATTTGTGTGAGACAGAGAAAATGTGTTTCCTGATAGCCATGATAATCTGAGGGAAGTTAACTTAGATTTTTAAATATCATTACTCTATCTCAAAATTAATCTGATCCACTGAAGCAGAAACACTTTACATGGAGACACAAGCTATTCTGGGATATTCAGAGCTGCATCTCTAAGCAGCAGCAGTGATGACTTACGTCTGTAACAACAGGCTGAGAAGCTCTACTGTGATGGCTGTTTCAGGATTCCTGCCCATCCTAATCAAAATTGATGCACATAACTTGTCCACTAGCATGGCCATCTGTCAGCATGGCATACTGCCCACTCAAAAGGTATTATGCCAATTTCAGTGTTCCAGCCTAAGATGGATTTAGAAGGCAGCAAACAGAAACAACATAGTGCATTAAAACCAGCAAATAATAGTCTATCCTTTGGGAATCCTTTAGCAAGGGCTTGCAAATTATACCTGATACCTTAGCAATCTGTGTTACAATCCATATCTCCTGACCTGAACTGGAGAGAGAATATCAAAAGAGCTCCAGAAAGTGTCAGCAGATTCCTGTGCTGCCAAACAGCCAATAGATAAGGGAAGTGATTTCTCCTTTCAACACAGTGCTCATGAGACCACATCTACAGCACACATCTAGTGTGCAGGTTGGCCTCCCAACTAATCAAACAGATCACAAAGCTGATCAGAGGCTGGAGCGCTTGCCCTGTGATAAAAGACTGAGGAAACTGGGTTTATTCAGCCTAGAGAAGAGGTGACTTAAGGGGAAATTAACAGCAGCCTTTCAATAATCCTGGTGATTCTGAGGAAGACAAAGCCAGCCATTTTGCAGGAGTGCATGGTGGGAATATGAGAAGCAGGGTGTACCAACAAGAACAGAGAAGGTTCTGGAGGGGTGTGGGAAGAATGGTTTTCACTGTGATGATGGCCAAGCATTATCCCACTGGATAGGTTGCCAAGTTGTGAAGACTACATTCTTCAAGGCTCTGAAAAACAAACTAGCTAAAGCCCTGAACAGCCTGGTCTGACCTCAAGGCAAACCTCCTTTTATGAAGGATGCTGCCCTAGAGACCTCCTGGGATCCATTCCAATCTGGATCATACTGCAATCCTACGTGCAGTCAATGAGGAAAGTGATGCTCTTTCAGAAAAAACCTTAGACCATTCCATTTTATATTTCTGTCTATCTTGCATCAGAAAATAAAAGTTTCATGAAACTAGAAGAAAAATGTGCTTTTACAGAACTTCCTGCAAACACAATAAATAAAGAATTCAGGGTCTAACCTCATTTGTATTAATGTAAATGTAGAGAGCCTGGTTACTTCAGATTTGTATTCCATGAAACCCAAAGACAAATCCTGACAAATCAGATTTCCCTCTGATTCTTTTACATGAGCAGTGATTGCTACTGAGACTAAAGAAACACTCTGATACTGGATGGTGTAAAAATATCCATGAAGAGGACACAGCTGTCACTGAAGCATACACAGGATTGATTAGCTACTATTAGTCTATGGTGAAACAAATCTCTATTCGATTCTCATTTTAATATGTAGAACTTTAACAAGAAGTTATACCTCAGTTAAGCAATTCACTATCACTCTACAGATGTATTACTGTAAACATACATAAATATACACACAATAAAATGAAGGTAATTACCAAAATTGCATCTTGCTTTTAAAAAATCTAATTTCCCTGCAGTTTGCACATTTTTATTTGAATTGGATAGGAGAAAATAGACAGATGAATTTCAATTGCAAAGGAATTCATTTTATTGTATTTTTTGAGTCAATATTATTGGGGAGCAAAATTGAGGTGATTAGAAAGCGATTAACAGAGTAATACAATAAGCAGATAAAGCAAAGTTTGTAATTCTACATTTAACACCATGCTCAGCCTCACAAAAGCCACAGCTGAATTCCCACAGATGAAGAACTTTTGAGGGTAATGTTTTTGTAGCCAACAGCTTCATTTGGTTGCTGTTTCCAGACCAAATACAACTGTAGGTCTTGGGTTTCTTTTTTTCATTATCTGAATTCTAGCCATAATCCTATTTTTAATTAAAACACTAATTTACAGCTGAGCTGTAGGTCTGGACATTTCAATAGTGAAATTTTCCCCAGGAAAAAGAGGATTTATTATTCCTCATGTTATTTTGGGGGCCTTTTTTCAGTTCTGCTCTCACCAGGGCTCTGGGCTTCTTCCTAGACACCCTGGACTTGCCCCAGACTGTAGATTCCTCAGACAGAACTCCTTTGGCACTGACTTTTCAAATCAGTCCCAAATTGAATTCCTGGATTTCTCCTTTTCCTAATCTAATCAAAACTGTGATATCCAACTATATGCAATCCTAGAAACCTTATATCCATTCATTTCTTGATGCCCTAGCTTTCTGGCAGCACCCCTGCTATAGTTGGGCTTATTTTACTCAGAGAGCAAGCAGAATTTCAAGATTAATGTTAGAACTAATAAATGAGAAAGGCTAGAACTTCAGCTAGAGTAACCAGAGTAGGAAGGAAGATCCTATGGGACAATGTGACAAAATGCTATGCTCTGGGTGAAATCAGGTTAGGGTTGACAGAAAGAGAAACCTATGCTATAGATTGGTGCAATTTTGGCAGGGAAATGATCCCTTGGACAACCATGCTTGTAAAACAGGTTGTCTGTTATTCAGACTTCCTCCTGCGAAGTGCTGAATAAATAGAATTCAGATGGTGAACAAAACAGATTTCAATCTGTTCTTGCACTTGTGTAGATGGAATTTGCACAGGCATTTGTTAACAGCTATAGCAAAATAAACAGAGGATACAGAATTATTAGCTTTGTTCAGCACTGTACCTTAATTTTTTATTCCCTGTTTTAAAATATAGATTTCCTAAAACTCAGATTCCCCAAGATGAAGATCTTTATATCTTTGATATACCAATGAATGTCTGTGACTCTTTACCATAATGTTTAATTTCCAACCAAAGATTTTCTTGAAAACGGTCAAGTGATGGGCAGGCATTTAATAAATATCCATGGAGAAATGGATAATTTATATAAACCAAATTTTACCTCAAGGAAGAACAAAATTAATAAAAGTATCACTTCAACAACTTTAAATTTCTAGATTATATATTAGAGTTAAGATGTTTTCATCATTACTTTTTTTGCAAAGATTTGGCTGTGTACGATGTGAAAACCACCCATTCTTTTAACTAATTTTACATAAACTGTCTCAAGATTTGCCAACTCACTTAAGTGCCTCAATAGGTTCCTCTGGTATTGCAACATGAGTATATAACAATATTTCTTATTAAATTATAGTTTCAGGAATTCTCAATTTTATTATTTCCAGTTTCTTTATTTTATGAAGGATTGAGCATTTTCAAGCTTTGTTTGGTGGGGGGGGGTGTTTGGGTTTTTTTCAAGTTGGTTTGGTTTTTTTTCTGAATTGATCTTTATTTTAGACAGATTATTCTCTGCAGTATACTAAGTTGTAGTAGGAAGTTTTGCATTTTATTTTTCTGATTCATGGGGAATGTTTTTGTTGATCTTTTTAGCTTTTTGATGTCAAACAGTCCTACAGTGTCACAATGAATAACAAGAATATTTTGAATGTACATGAGAGACTGGTTAGAGTTACAATGCAAAGAATTATATTACATCAGGGAGAAGAAAAATAGGCCTATGGAAGACAACAATCTATCAGACAGTCCTGCCATCAGGATCTGGGAACAGCAGGTCTGATCTAAAAGGTCACTACAGTTAAATAAAGATTTTCTATGCACTTCAGTGGGATCAGTCAAAAACTGACGAGTATAACAGACACTTTCTAGCTGTCCCAGTGCAGATTTCAGCCTGGACTCCATTGTTGCATGCCCAGACTTTCTGGTTCTGTGCTGGTGGTTAGATACTCCCATGTAACTCACTGTTGAATAATCTACATGCAGAATGATATGCCACTGTTGCAATAATATTTCCCATTTTTAAGCACTTTAAGTTTCTGTGTTAAAATTAAAGCTTCTCCTTGAGTGTCTCCCAGAAGTATTTGCACAAGGCAGTATAACAACTTTTGCTTTAGGTTTTGAGTAGCTATTTAAAATGCTGTGTACTCCATCACATCTATTTGCAATGCATCACAGCCTGAGATAGATTGTTCTTGTCTTTCCCTATCTGCAGCAGAAAGGAAGCAATTATGAATAACTTTCTTTTTTTCCTCTTGTTTATTCATCCACATGAGGTACCAGGCTGATACTGAACTCTGAACTCCTAAACCAACACAGTGCTGGCCTTTTCATGACCAATTTAGCTAAAAAACTTCTTCTCATTCTTCATGCCTTCCTACTTCTTCATATTTCCAGTTTACACCTGCCTTTGGAGTATATGACTAATGCAACCTACTTTTACACTTCAAATTCTGAAAGATTAATCTAAGATTAATTTTCTAGTCATGGAAAGAGCCTTCTTCCATTTCAGACAGGTGAATATCCCTCTTAGCAGTGTCTATCTTTCCCAATTGATTACAGAAGAGGCTAGCATTCCTCAATGACCAAAATGATCCTGGAATCAGCTGCCAGTGTACATGCACTCTTCATTTATTATTTTCTCCAATGTTAAGAGTCAAATTCAGTAACCTGCTGAATGATTTTGCATTTTTATTATGGATATTGACATAATAAATCTATTACCTGGTGTCCTCATGTCATCTTTTACTTTTCAATTCATGCTTAAAATACAAAGAACTGAGAACAGCATAAGACAGCTAACAATTTGATCAATATGCGTGTAGCATATGTTTTGATGGTATCATAAAGAGCAGGATGAAGACATTTGGTGTGTCTGAGTAAGGAAGAGTGGGAAAAAATACTAGGATTTCAGACATCACAGAAAAGAAAATGAAAAAGACTAATGGAATTATCCTGTAGAAGATTCCCAGGGAATAATATGTTGTGTAAAGTTTAATTACATTGCATAAAAATGTACTTTATATGAAAATGAGAAATAACAACAAAAGAAGATAGATATAGAGGAAAACAAAACTTTGAAGGGATTACATGCAGGAGAAAAAGTGACAGCAGGATTTTATTTGTTGCAACTTTAAGAGGTGAAAAAAAATGTACAATTCAGGAGGTCAGAGACTGCACCCTGTATATCTTTTCTTCTTGTGACAGTGGCAAGACAGTTGAGTCTTCATATGACCATGTTATACACTCTTCCTTTGTGCCCTCTCTGCTGGGCAATGTAGTTTGTCCTAAGTTAAGAATACCAGGTGGGTATTGCAGGAGAAACTGTCTGGATGTTTACATAATTAATGTGTTCCAGAGATGGGGGAGCTGAGTTGGTTTTGATTGGCTTTGCTGCACATGCATAAGGATATAAAATACTGCTGCAGTCTGGGCCAGCTGGGCCAACTTGTCTCCGGAGGTTGCAAACAGCTTTGTGTGGACCCACATCCCCCACACCCACTCTGCACTCTGTCAGGGACACCTGCAGGGTACACACAGCATGAAGACAAGGAACACTTTGTTTTGGGTGAGTGTGTAAAAGTGCTAAGATCTGGTCAAGTACAGAAATAAAGTTCTGAAGTAGCTACATGGGTGCTTTGTTGCTTTGTAATTGCAAATTATGCAAAGCCAGAGACAAAGTCTGCATGTCTCTAGAAAAATTTGCTTATTTTATAGCCCTTTAGATGTAGACTGTTGACCAAATCTGAGACTAAGGGGACCTAGGCACACTTAGAGTTCTCTGAGAAGTTTAGAAAGCAACAGCATCTCACTGAAGCACAACACTCAACACAAAGGATGACAATCTTTTTATATTATAATCCATTATAAATAAACAATAGACAGTAGAGTTGTTACTTAGGTTGTATTAGCAATAAATCTAATCATAATCATCCACATAATCACTGTGTCCTACTTCTAGCACCTGGCTGAGAGCCTACTCTCAACTATGTCACACTGCTCTTGTGCCTTCCAGCAATAAGGCAAAATATAAAACAACAAAAAATCTCTACCATTGCTCCAATCTCTAATTAGATCTTTCATTTTTGCCAGTGAGCAACTTATGCTGAGAAATACTGCTGAGGCTGCTTTTTCCTATTGAAGTACCATGCATCTGCTAGAAAGGCTAATTTTTTTGCCACTATTGTCCAAGTTCTAGAAATACATACTTTTATTTATATACACAAACACACACTCAGCATCAAGGTCCAGGAAAGAATATTTGATCTCCGCAGTTTACACACTAAATAACAATTTCTTTTCAACTGATGTATTATATTAGCACCAAGAAGTAAATTCAGAACAGTGGTTTCTAAGTGACAAGCAACAGTACTAAAATAGCATTTAAGAAAGGTATGTGCCACTAATTCTTCCAAAGACTTTAAGAAATGGGTGGGTAGTGAGAAATAAGCTGGCTGCTACTCCTTTCAATGAAATATCTGTACAGAAAGCGGTGACTCAGGGAGTGTCAATCTTGCTTAGCTAGTAGAACCATAAATGAGTCCCCCAGAGTGACAATTTTCTCATTAACATTAAAGATCATCTGGAATCCCATTAGTAACACACTCATGTCTAGAGCATATAGAAGGTACAACATAATGAAGCTAACTAAATTGGGAGCAGAATGAAGCAAAAGTCTATTTTACTCTACTTTGGAATGGATTCTTAAAATATACTTTTGAGAGCAGGCATGAAAAGAGAGCAAAAATGAAGGCATAGTCAAATATGCAAAAGGAGGTTGTGTCTCATGACAAGACATTACAAGAATGGCAGTTGGAAGGAATTATTTCAATAAAATATCCCTAAACCCTAGAAGACTGCCCTTCTTTTGTCTAAATTCTAATTTTTTTGGACTAGCTGCAAATAAATAGGGAGAGATCTGAAAGGTGATTGGAAAGAGCAGTCTGACAGACAAACTTTGATAAGAAAAAGTGACCTGAAGGTGACTGTACTTTAACATCCACTAACCTGTCTTCTATTTTCTGATCCTCAGATTAAAATGACTGAACTAGCCAAAGGAACAGAATAAAAATTACTTCAATCAGCATGAACACAGAATACATGGGATGCAGAAAAAAAGTGTATGGTCTCATTATTTCACAATTATCTGCCACATTAATTCATGTTCTGTTTAGATAAAGAAGAGATGCCATATACTATGGTCCAATGCTGTGAGCATAAGAAAAATATCTGAATAGACTCCTGTGTCTTCATATCAAAAAAGGTTTTCTGTAAAAATAGCATTACAGAGGCTGTTTATCCTTTTTTTTTTCACATTTGTGAAGTTTTACTACCTTAGTTTCCCTACTTGAAGGAGTTTTCACATGTTTATTTTCCTTTCTTATGCACTTTCCAAAAGTTTCTGAAGTACTACGTTGTCAATTTTTGTAGCATGTAGGGGAAGATTTTTAAACACAGTTCTGAAATAACGTCTTACTATCCAGCTTGATGGGTATCATTGTGAATATGGAAACCTCAGTCACTTTCAAATGCTTCAGTTTTAAATAAGAGAGGAAATGCACTCAAAAGTTAGCAGGGAAAGAAATCACTCCAGTCTAAAAATTAGGACAAGGTAAAGCCAAAAGACCAGGATAAATCTACAGCAAACAGGTATTACTAGGAGTGTTGGCTTTGCATGTCCTGGTTTTTGGTTGCAGGGGGGGCCTTGGAGGTGGCTTCTGTGAGAAGCTGCTGGAAGCTTCCACCATGTCTACCAGAGCCATTCTCTGATGGCTCTGAAGATGGACATGCTGCTGGCCAAAGGTGGGCCAATTAGAGAGGTCGGAAACGCCCCTGTGGTATTTAAGAATAAGAGCAAAACAAAGTGGGTACACACAGTTTTTTTCTAGTCAGAGAAGAGGAGGAGGTGAGAACATGTGAGGGAAACAACATGGAGACACCAAGGTCAGTGGAGAAGGAGGGGCAGGAGGTGCTCCAGGTGCCAGAGCCCAGCCTCCTCTGCAGGCTGTGGTGGGACCATGCTGAAGCAGCTGTGTGCCTGCAGCCTGTGGGGATCCACAGGGGATGCAGAGATCCACCCTTAGCCCATGGGAATCCACAAGGGATGCAGAGATCTGCCCACAACTTGTGGGGATCCATGAGGGCTGAAGAGATCTACCTGCAGCCCGTGGGGGAGGTGCCCACGCCGGAGCAGGTGGATGCCTGGAGGAGGCTCCGACCTAGTGGAAGACCCAGTGGTGGGGGAGGGCCCTGCTTCCAGGATGGAGCAGCCTGTCCTTGGAAGACTGCACCCTTACCAAGAGAGACCCACGTTGCAGCAGTTTTGGCAGGACTACTGCTCGTGAGATTTGGAGACACACCAGAGAAGGTGACGGAGAACTGTCTCCTGTGGGAGGGACCCACGGTCTCACAGGGGAAGGACTCCACTCCTGGAGTGGCAGAAGAAAACCTCAGGTAGTTTTCTTGGGAGACCCCCTGTGCTGTCAGTAGAAAGGAGGGAGGGGCCAGGGGAAGAAAGGGGGTTCTTTAAGGGTTTATTTTACTTCTCGTTTTCCTCCTCTGACTCTGTTAGTAATAAATTCACTTTGCAACTTTAAGCCGAGCCTGTTTTGCCCCTGAAGTGTTTCCTCCCGGTTCTTATCTAAACTCATGAACCCTTTGTTAATTTTTTTCTCTCCTCTGCCCAGCTGTGGCAGGGCAGGGTGAGCGAGCAACACTCATGGGTGCCGGGTGCCGGGCCAGTGTCAAAGCACAACGCTAGGTATCCAATCCATTCCACCACTATCATGTTATCAAAACAATTCACAATTTTTTGAATTGTGAAAAAATGAATTTACCAACATAGCACACGAGCTAGAGGTGGCTATAAGAAAGACTAAGAATCATATGGAAATTAAGTCAAAGGAGTAAAAGGAAGCAGCCCAAGGGGTTTTGAGATACCTAAATTAGCTCAGATACAATATCGTGTATTCCTGACATATCTATAATTGCTATAGATTTTCTTTTGTAATATAAGCAAAGAAAAATTGCTTACAAAAATAAGCCATTTTCTTTCCCTGTAAGAATTATTTAATTTCAATAGATTTGCCCAAGTGACTCATTTGTACCAGTCTATCTATGTCTATTCAAGGCTAATTCTTGCTCATATAAGACAAAGCACTTCCAATCATTTGTTGCAAATGGTCCACTATAATTGTTTATATATTCCGTGGCAACCTTAATGCTAGAATTTCCTAACTTTTCAGAGGTTTTTCTTTACAACTGGAATATTTTAAGTACTTTTTCAAGCAATTTGCTAGATTTTAAGAAACAGTGTAAAGTGAAAAAAGAGCTTTCATCACACATATTGTATGAACTCTTCCTTTTAGTGAGTTGACAATCTTTAGACTATAGGTCCTTCTTATTTTATTGAACTTTTTGACATCATCTGTGACATTGTCACCCTCCAGGGATGATTTTACAGGAAAATGAGATATCTGTTTTACCAGCAGATTTACTTATCCATCGGTATGTTGTCTTTCTGAAAGATGTGACGATTCTGAATCCTCATCTGAAATTATTCTGAACTGCACTACTGAGTGTCTTCTTGCTTTTTTCTTTGCCGTGGTTGTCACCTTCACAGATTTCTCATGCACAATTTTGCTTTATGCCTTTTTACTGAGATATCCCATTCCACATTTCATTCTTGCTTCTCCAATTATTCTCAGCTCCCAAATCCACTTTCTCCTTTTGATTCAAGGTGACATCTCAGTCTCCCTCAATTACTTAAATCAGGTATCATCCCACACATTTTGGGATGGCATGTGTGTAAGCAGTTACTTCCTTTCCCACATTTTGTCATGGTGGTTATTTTTTGTCTATGTAGGTTACGCAGATCTGCTTCACCAGGCCTGGCATCTTCCTGTTATTTTGTCCCATTATTGTGTCCACAGATTGCACAGTAGAATCTTGTCCAGTGTGCTAATTCCAAAACTTTCATCTCCATGTAGGCCTGAAATTAACACCTTGCTGTGCCAGCTATGGTAGCTTATCTTCTGGGAACTTCCCTCTTTCAGTGTTTGAGACAATTTATTGCATTTTTTAAGTCCTGACAATTTTGCACATCATTCTTCATGAGCAGTAAAAGGTGACTATTCAAGACAGAAATATATGAGCATATTTTCCTCACATGGATCTTTCAACATTCAGATTAACCAAATATGAAGTGAGCATGAAAGGATAAAAATTCTTAAAAGCTCTTAGCAAATGTTACCATATGTTTTTGTAAGTCTTAGGGAAATTTTTGATTAAACATGTACATATTGGAACTAAGATACATGCAAAAATATTAAGACATTTTAGAAGATCTTTCAACTCCCTGCTACACAAAACATAACTTCCTTTATTTCAAAAGAGGAAGAAGCCACCTATGACAAATATACTGAATTTCTAAACATTCTGCTTCTATGATTTGATGGGAACATATAAATATATTAGAAACTCACAAAAAATCTTCCTCTTGCATGAAGTAAAATTGCTCCTATGAAAATGTACAAATGCTGAACAGGGCTGTTGAAAGATTCTTCACAGTCTATAGCTGTAGAAATACTGTGAACTCTGAAAAAGAAGTTCAGAGTTTTTAGGTATTTTTTCTACCATTTGGGGGTAGGCTACTGTAGCAGACTATCTATAAGCAACTATTAATCCTATCCACAAATATAGCAAAGACAGATCAGGAGATCAAACACTGGTCAGAAATTACTGACAGTGTTTAATTGCTAGGGGCTAAGAATCTCATATGGTGCTTTAGCTGGGCAGATAGTAAATGTCAGGAAGTATTTCCAAGAGGGTATTTTGTCAAGGTCCGTCTTTTAGGAGGTGAGGGAAAGAAAATTAAATGTATAAGTGGGGCAGCATGCCACTTGGCCCCAAAGTACTATTAAATTAGTGTCATAGTTGATATCTGTGTTGCACTCATCCGAATGCAGAAGAACCAGACTGCACGAAACACCCTGAAGTCAATGCTTTCTTTGCCTTAGCTTTCTCTGCTGTTGAGCCTATGGATTCCAGACCTGATTTGCAAAGCTTCAGCAAAAAATTTTATTCCCTTCTCTCTTATTTAAATGCCTACATTCATGCATAGCATAAGATCTCAAAACAGTTCTCGTTTGGTTTACCACTGTATGGTTGAGGCAATCACTTCTGCAACAGTACAGTCAGTGCTTCCACTGACAGCAAAAGGAACAAAGCCATACCTTAAAATGGAAAACAGAAATCTGTGAGAAACCTCCACTGTTTTCATTTGCCATTCTAATGTTGCTAAGATTTATTTTAGAAACATAGCTAGATATTTAGAGAAATAGATTGCAAATGGATAGCAAATAGATTGAATTTGATATTGTCAATATGAATACGTAAATTTTTCTCAGCTTGTGGATATGACAAACATTTGGGGTCAGCCTGTAAGTTCAAGTTACATTGAACTTTCAGGATCCACAAAACAACAGAAAATGCCATTTTATGGTGCCAGACTCCAATTTGGTCCTGAGATGCTCATATTCCTTCCACAGTGGAGATACCTAGGAATATGATGCATGGATGATGAACATGATTTAAAAAAAGAAGAAAAAAAAAAAAGAAACAAAAAGAAAAGAGAACAATAATGCATGAGGAGAGATTTCAAGAGGGTTTTGTTAAAATTTTAGGGTTTTTTACTTACCTCAAATCGATATGGAATTGCCTTCACTCACTCAAACAGTTTCAAAGCAGAGTCTTTATAAAAAATATTTATCTAACTTGCAAGTGGTGACATTTATAGGAATATGCAAGTGCTTATTTCCTCTCTGAAATGGGAAAATTTGAATGGATTTCTTTTTTCTAAGTCTAAATGATTTCAAAAGCCTCCTTCCCAGCAGAATATCCTGAGCACCTTACAGAGACTTCAGTTTTAGTGCATTTTCTATGAAAGAGTCTTCTGCCAAAAATACAAGATTCAAGAACTTGGGAATAAACAGAAAATGAATGAGCTCATCACATATTGTGAAGGATCATTCTGGGATCTAGCAACTGTTCTAATGGTCCTGTATTTTTCACAAGTATTAATAATGAATGCAAAATAATAATCATTATTTTAACATGAGCCAAGACCCAGGAGGTGTATGTACGCTCTCCTTTGCACGGAACCCAGTAGTCTAGGTAGACTCAAATAAGCTCCCTGAATGAGGACTCTGATTTCACAGTCCCAACAATCCTTACTTGTGAATTTCAAATCAATTCAGGTCTTTTAAGGTGCTATGAAAGCCAGCTCAGCTGGGATGCACAGTGCCAGCTTTTAGTACCATTTAGCACAATTTAGTACCATTTAGTACCACAGTCACATGCAGATGCAGAAAGAGTCTACAGTTCTTCAAACACATGAGAGGTTAGAATTTTAGATATTTTAGAGAATTTTTGTCTTACACTTCAGAAGTGCTGTTATATTTAAACCACACTGGGTGCCTAAGCTCCTTACATTAATAGGAAATGCAAGCATTCCTGAACTGAGCATAAATGAACTAAGCAGGCAACAGCTAGATCCAGACTCTGAATTTTAATGCTAAGAATGTCTAATCCTCAATAAGTATATTAATCAAATATAATTGAAATAGAATAAAAAAGATACATACTTATCACAATAAAAAGTACTGTCTGTGACTTGAAGGAAAAGGAAAGGCAAGTAGCATTAATAGTTTAACCAAGGAAAATGCAATGCATTAATTTCCTTTTTTTTAAATAATGGACAACAAATTGCTCCAAATTGCTATATAGCACCCAAATACTTATTCACTATTATGCATAATAATATGATGTAAACTGCTATATTTAACTTCTTCAACACTCCAAATAGGAGGCTCCAGTGTGAGATGGTAATGCAATATTTATTATTATGTGGTGACAGCACCTTCTTCACCAAAGATTTGTTATTTATTGATGTGACCAGTTCCTGTTTAGAAAACTGACAAAAATGACAAGTCCAATGCTTAGTTTAATCCCACAATTCCTCTGCATGTGCATTCTGGTTGCAAGTGTAAAAGGATGACATGTATGACATGGCCTTTTTTCCGGCATCACCCCTTCCTATTGCTCTACTGCATCTTGAAAAGCCAGAATCAATATTCTAGCTGTTTGTCTGCTTGTTTTTTAAATCTGGCAACAGTAAAAAATACTGAATAATACTGAGACCAGAATAATACAAATATTAAGTTTAAAATTGATTTTAAGTCCTTTATTATCCTTTTTCTTTTTTATTCAGAATTGCACCTTACTAGAATAACCCAGCCTTGAACAAATTGGAATAACTGTAATAACCAGCAAAATTAGTTAACTCCCTTATTTAAAAAAAAAATAAATAAAAATTATGTCTTAACAGTCTTTCCTAAAGAACTATTAAGAATTAAGACATTTTAAGACATTGATCATAGTAATATATAAATTTGTAAAATCCTTCTCTATAGTCAGACGGTTCTTGTTGTCTTTGTATGCTGCAACATCACTTCCAAAATGTCTTGTGACAGAAACATGCTTGACACTCACATTTAAAAAAGAGTGTTAAACAAAATTCCCAATTTTCTCCCCAGCTCTTCCCACTTCTTTTGCTTATTTTTCTCTACATATTTAATCCTTCTGAAAGTTCCACCAGCACTTGGTTATAAAATTCTAGATTCATGTATAACAGAGGTAAATGTTTCAGTCCTCCATACAATTTCTATTTTAATCCTTCCTTAAAAGATGACAACACATTCCAAACTTAGAAGTCCATTTCCTGAACCTATGTATTTCATAGGTATGACAAACACTAATAAATAAGGGCTTGTATCAGCAGAATATACTTTAGTCATTCTCTTTAATCTCATTATTTCAACTCGCTCTTCTACTCCATCCTGAATTAATAGAAAGACTTAATACACATTAGGAGCTCGGCATTTGAAGTAAGACTATGCAGTGGAAAATAAAAAGCTTTTTTAACATCAAATAGTGTTTCTATAATGTACAAGGAAACAAAAGCCTGTATTTTCTCAGTACTTAAATGACTTAGGTGTCCAACATCCAAATGAAATCTGAAAATCCTATTGAAAATTACAGCCTTTAGAAGGACTAAATGCTCTAGGAAGATAATTAGCATCAATTTAAACTGAAACAATAACTGGATATTTGCAAATAGAATGTAAATTAAGGACCAGAGGCTTGTTTTTTACATGGACTAGTAAATCAAACAGATTTTCTTGATTTTCTTTTGTGAGTAGCAGGGTGAATGCATGACAAATTAATGTCACACAGACTCATTTAAAACTGAAGTCTATTCAATTCAAGTTCTTTATTCATAAAATGAGCATAATAAAAATGGTATTATATACTATGTGTTGCTACATACCATTAGTCATTATTGGTAAGTTTGTTGGGCTATATGAAAGCATTTTCACTGTGTTTCTGATCTTTCTTTCAAAAAATTACTTAATGATCTACTACTTTACTTTTTAAAAGAGATTGGGAAGGGTATACATAACATTTAATGAAAATAAGAAAGGCAATCAATATAACAAGGTGAAATGCTTTAAATTTATTGTGTGCTTACTTAATCTGCAGAAAACAATTTATAAGTACTTCAGCATAACTGCAGAACGACTGACCTGTTGGAAAGAAACTCAGCAGATCATCTAGTCCAACATCACTCTTTGAAGTATTGTCACCAGAGCAGGTTACTCAGGTCTATGTGCATAAGGGATATAATTCAGTGTCTCTAAGGATGGACACTATGTAGCCTCTCCATACGGTATGTTCCGTGTATGATAACCTTCACAATAAAAAACTTTTACTTTGTATTTAAGTAAAATTTCTTGTATTTCAGTTTGGCACTGCCCCTTGGTATTTCACAAGGCACCACTGACTCTTTCTTTGTCTTCTTTTCTCCTTTCCCAAACCATCAGAGATCCTCTTGAGCATTCTCTTCTCCAGCCTGAATTGTCCCAACTCTGTCATCCTCTCCACATAGCTCAAATGGTGCAGCAAGTTATTTAGTCTTCCTGGCCCTGTGCTGGATTCCAATATATTCATGTCCCTGTCATACCAGGGAGCCTCAGACTGGACGCAGAACTCCAGCTATGGCCTCCTCATGAGAAATCCTTTTCTAAAAAGGAATGAGAAAATACTTCCTTTTTAAAATCAGACTACTCTTAAACTTAGTTCCTAAATGGCAGGATTTTATTTTCTGACTTGAACAAAATTTCTATGGAAAGCTCCTTGACCCTAAATATTTTAATTACAGCAAGAGCTGAATCAAACATTAACAGGGATGCAAATAGTTTAAAACTCAAGGAAAAGTCAATATGGTCTCCTGGGCTAAGTGAGAGTTTTCCCCCAAAAGTTAGTAACCAAATCAATGTAAATAGAATATTGACAGCACAAGGTTTGTGTAACAGGCAGCTATGAGAAGTCATAGCAAATTATCAGCCTACTTAATATGAAGTACCACAAAGACTGATTTCAAGAGTTTTCTTTGCCCTGTTTCACATCCATCCACATCTTCTTTTGATTGCAGAGTTTATTTATTTATGGGTTTATCATTAGAGTTTCAGAACACTAAATCTGTCTTTTTTACTTGGTACAGAGTAGCTACTAAGCAAATATTTTTGTCATAAAATCACTGAAAATTTGACAATAGTCCTGCTTCTTGTTCAGCTGTAACTTGAGCGGGGCATATTGTTTGCATTTCATGAGTCTGTGTTTGACAAATATACAAATATTTCTTTTACCAAACTTTGTGGTAAATGGGCACTAAAAATAAAGAAAAATTAAATAAATCATCACAAAATCTATAGCTAAACTTTGATCTCTTAGAATTATGCAGTATCTGTGAAAACAGTTGTCCAAATCCTCCTTTCATTTTTTACATCCAAAAGCCATCCAGCACCAATGAGATTAGATGAAGTAGTCTGTTTTTCCATTAAACCTTCAAAATTCTCAGATTAGTAATCAGGATTACTAGAGGAGATAGTAATTAAGTCCATGGCCCTTTATCAGAAATTGTGAGAATATTAAATTAAAATAATAAATAAAGTCAGTGTGTGACTGGAATGTGTGCCTCAGTTTTTAGCAAATAGATAGCAGAACACTGATACTTTACTGGAGAAATGGAGGGGAAGAATCAAAGAGACAAAGTAATCTATTTGATATATTCAATAAGAAAAATAGGGTCAAATCATCTCTTACCACATTTGGATTTCCCCTATCTGAAAATGACTCATCTAGATGACTTAAGAACCAAACTGTCTTGCTGCAACACAAGATTTTATATAAAAGGAGAAACTAAAGAACAAAAAGTAGTGAAAACAGAATATTCTTGTCTTTATAAAATGGTGTGGACTGCAAGTTTAGATTTCTATTCTTGTTGCAATCATTGTCACAAGGACAGATTCCTCTTGTGACATGCTGTGTTCTCATCTTTTGTCAAAGAAATAAAATCAATACCTCAAGAAATTTTCAAAGTAAGTTTACCTGTTGTTGGCTGTAGAATACTGAACTATTCTATGTGTGAACAGCTAAACCCACTAATAGAGATATTAGACCACTGTCTTTTGTAGTCTCTAACACTTAATAAAATTGCACCCCCTTATTCTCATACTAAAGATTGCCATAAATAGGAGGTGTAACATACTGTATAAGCTTTCGTTATAATTGGGAAGAAGAAATTTTGGACTCTATCCCAGATGGCTCACAACAACTTTCTGATAATAAAGACACACTTGCAATAGCTGTCCTTTTTAATCTAGTTTATAATGCCACAATTAGTTTTGTTATGCCCTTCTGAGAGCCAAAAATTAATAATTAAGGTATAATAAAAAAAAATGGAACACAGAATTCTGCAATTATGAAACTGTGACATCCACAAAAGGAAATCTACAGAAACATGGAATTGTTATAGTATGGACTTCAATTTTCATCTATAGTCAGAAAAAAAGCCCATCACTGATTTTTCATGAGAGCAAGATTTGAATAATTGATCCTGCAGTTTGAAATCAATAAGATGCCCTTTCATGTGCTGTTCATGTTGATTTGGTTCTGCTAATCTCTTTCACATGTAAGTAATTCATAGTTAATGACCGAACTAGGTGATTAGCCCTGACAGGTTTAGATTCTGAATCCTGTGACAAATAAAATGTTATCACTAGAATTTAGGCACATGTACTAACAAGTAGAAGGCCAGTGTTGATAGCTATTTTTAAACTGAGAACCTCCAAATCTTTTCTCAATTAGTAAACTATGGGCAAAAACTCATAGCATACTAATTGTAGTATTAGAAGAAGTAGTAGTAGCAGTATTAGCAGCATCAACCCTTAATTGCAGAGATAGACCAAACAAACTAAAAAACCCAGCTATTAAAGCTGGCAGAATACATTACAAATACTTTCAGATGTACAAATGTTACTTTTACATGTCATGGGCTTAAATCATATTTAGTAAACACAAATGCGACCAAAAGTGGACCCTTCCACTTTTGTTAATATCCTGCTTTTTTTGACAACAAAACCTGTTCTGCAATACTTCTATGATCTTTTATATTACCTGTCTCATAGGACAATACCTCGAGCACTAGGATATTTCATATTCTCAAGGCATTGGCCTGATTTCAACCTACCAAACAACCGCCATGTGACTGTTCATCTTATTAAGTGGTAGCTTCAGTGAAGTATAGCAATATGGTAACAACAAAACAACAGGGTAAGACAAAGACTGTGTCTTGTCTTCCAAATTCATCACAATGTCCTTAACATTTTGCTTCCCATTTACTTATGCAGCACCATAAAATGTTTTTTTACATGCTCAGAAACAAAGACAAGGCCCATATGCTCAAAAACAGTTTTCTAATTAATTAGTACCTGCTATTCAAGTTACTTAAATTCTTTGTCTCACTGTCTTTTTTCCTTGAAGCTAGAAAGGCAGCAGACTTATAAACAGATTTGAAGTAAACTTAAATTTTAACAATCACTCATTTTTCCTCCCACTTACTGTTTTTTTAAGCCATCCAGCTCATATTTTAATGACATCAAAAACTGTATGTCCACGTTTTATTACCATGGACGTGACACTGGCATCAGCCTCACCTCCTTGCCTGGTAAGATCACGCATCAGATTTCTCATATTGAAACGTATGAGAGAGAGGGAGGTAATTAGAAAGCCAAGGGCAAATCATACCTGATTAACCTAGAGGTCTTCTACGATGAAGTGGCTGCATCAGTGGACAAAGGAAGAACTACAAATGTCATCTATCTGAATTCCTGCAAGTTGTGTTATGTGGTCCCAGACAGAATCCCAACTGCTAAACCGGAGAGATAAGTTTTAGAGACAGGAACTGTGAGATGAATAAGGAAGTGTAAAAATCAATGAGGAATAAGGGAAGGACAGCCTGCCATGGGAATGTACAACTGTTAGAGTTATGGAGAAAAAGTGGAACAAATCCCCATGGTTCCTTGCTTTCCTATGGTAATGAGAAACTGCCTGCCAACCAGCGCCCACTCCCTGTTTCTAGAAAATACTATGTTCTTTGTTCCCTCATTGTTCCTCCCCAGTTGATCCCTCCTACCTAGTTCTGTTATTAGTTCAACACTTGTCATTCCACTCCAACTCCTCCCCTGAGCCCCTTCCCAATTGGATAAGTTGTACCCCGACCCCGCCTACCTTCCCCCTGTTATATACTGTATCCCTCTTTACCCAAGGCTCTTCATGTCTGGCTTCCCTTCTGAGTTACTTGTGTTTCTTTTTGTTCCTGTGCATTTTCCTCTTGGATCTTTTACCCTGCACCCCTCCTGGACCCTCTGACTTCCCCTCAATAAACCTTCCTGGAATCTGCTAAGAGTCCTTCTGCTTCTTCTGTTGAGAGATTTATTATGCCATCTGGGCTCGGACGTGAGGTGGGTTGGGGGAGTTGGCACTGCTGCACAGAGGGGAGACGCTCTCCGTGTATGCGGGTGCCCCAACAGCGCCTGTCTGGGAAAGCCAAGCAAGGCCACCCGCAAGGAAACAACTGGATGGATGTGCCTAAAGAGTTATAGTTAAAGGCTTAATGTCCAAACTGAAATCAGTAATGAGTAGTATTCTTTAAGGGTCCATACTGGCACCAATGCTATTTATTATCTTCATCTGTAACATAGGTAATGGGACTGAGTCAGCAAGTTTGCAGATTACACAAAGCTGAAAGGCGTAGTTGGTATTGAGGGAAGGGTTGCCATCCAGGTGGATCTTGGCAGCCTTGAGGGGTGGGCACATATGAATCTCATGAAATTCAACAAGGCTGAGTGCGAGGCCCTGCACTAGAGTCAGGGCAATCCCCAATTGCATTGCAGACTAGGGGATGAATGGGTTGAGAGCTACCCTGAGGAGAAGGGCTTGGGCATACTGGTGGAGGAAAATTTGGACATGAGCTGTCAATGAGCATCTTCAGAACAGAAAGCCAACCTCATCAGACCTGTGTCTACCCATGTGATTTTCCACCTCTACTCCACTCTTGTAAGACCTCACCTGGAGTTCAGCATCCAGCTCTGGGATCCACAGTACCTGAAAGACATGAATGGACCTGCAGAGTGGATCCATACAAGGGCCACAAAAATGGTCAGAAGGCTGGAGCAACTCTCCTATGAAGAAAGAATGAGTTGAGGTTGTTGAACCTAGAGAAAAGAGGCCTCCAAGGGGACTTTAGATCAACTTCTCAATATGCAAAGGGAGCTTTTAAGGAGGAGAGAGAACATTTTACCGGGGGCTGTCAAGAGGTCCCCCTAACCCAAGGCACTTTGTGATTCTGTTTCTATATGAAATTTCCATAATCCTCCTGCCCATATGAAGATAATTCAAATTTATTTTGCAATGAGAAACCCACTGAATTCAGAAGATATTTTTTTCCACTCTTGCTCTGTTCTGAAAGTTATTCCAGTGTAAAGCACAACCAGTTTCTCAGGTGTACTTGCCTTTCATGACAGAATATATTTGCTCACGAACTCTAGGTTGGTATTATGCCAGATTATTGGTATATTAATAATAGTAATGCTTATTCCTACATATGATTGAGTGGAATGCTTACCTGCATGCAGACTGACAAATCAGACTGTGATGCAAACACAGATGACACCAAATTTGGGATTTTAACATGTAATATTTAACACTGTCCATCACTGTCAATGAAAGAGTGATACCCAGTAGTAGTATATTGGTTTACATTGTTTTAGCGAGAGATTGCTCAAGAGACCTTGAGAATTGTTGAAAACAGTTCTGAAATAAAACATACATGATCATATTTCAGTAATAAAAGATTTCAAGCTGTTGAGCTGAAAGGGGGAATTTTTCAGTTAGAAAAGCACATCTGTCTTTCAATATGCAAGGCACCTGTCACCCAACCAGTGATAAAAAGCCAATATCCTATTTACTTTTTACTCAAAGCATTTGCAACTTGCAATCACCAGTTCCATCTATGATAAAAACTGGCAATTCATGGTAATTGTCTTTTCACCATTATTTTCCCTTGCAAGTCAAAGAGAAAAACAATAAAATACTTTATTCATGTGAATGCCATTTTCTCATTTAGATATAATAAACAAATTGCCTTTTTAGTACAAAATGAAAAGTGGGAATTATTATTTAATGAAGATTAGTATCCGAAAAAACACATATGCATGACTTTTCACAATCAGTTTCATATTGCTTTTTCAGACTAATTTCCTTAATTAACAAACATATTTTCTTCAATTTATCATTTCTCAGTGTTGCTTAGAAGTTGATAATACAACAGTCTATTAATGAAAAGCAGTAATATGAAAGAGAAGCAGAGAAACGTTGCTTCGTGCTTTGTCAAGAAATAAAAGAGGAGCAGGTAAGCAACCTTTAGAGTGCCATCTCCTCTTAAATTGGATCTCACAAAATGTGACAACTTTTCTTGTTTCTTAGCTTTTTGTGCTTTGCCACTGAATGACAACTGTTTGCCTTTAGACACTCAAATGAAAATACACCCAGTTTCGTAAATTTAGCCATTTTTTTAAACTAAACATTCATTTCTACAGGTCTCTATTATGCCAACACCAGCAGCAATTTCACCTGACCAGCAAGTCAATCTCCAAATTAAAACCTGTGGCATCTAGGAGCAAAGCAAAAGGAGTATACAAGCCATATATCTCACATTTAGATATTTATAAGCAAACATGCATATCTATAGGTATTAATATATAAGTTAAATACCACTCCAAATGAAAAAAAACTTGGGTATTTTTGCACAAACCACAATTTTCCATATCCTAAATAAAAATTCTGCAAGCAAAAAAATATTTGAAAGATCGGTTTTCAGTAAGAAGGTAATAAATTTAATAGGCTTTGAGCATATTACTTTGTATTCTTTGCTGGGGGTGGGGAAGGGTGTTGGTAGAAATAATAACTTGAAACACTAGGCAGCTTTTAAAAACATTGTGATTCCAGTTGACTTTTACTCTCCTCAACATATAGTACAATAAGACAATCAGAAAAAAAAAATGCTAAATAGATGATACCATAGAAAACTTTTAATTTTAAAAACACTTTTAGTTGCACAGCATTCCAAGATGAATAGACTTTTTTTTTTACCATTACATGTTTTTGTTTATTAAACTGTGGAAAGACAGTATAGGAACATATATTATTTAGTACTTTTATTTCATTTACAGCTAGAGCTTTAAAATGAGGAACTAAGGCCCCACTGAGAAAACAAATAATGACAAATTTCCTCCTTAGAAAGTTTAGAGTCCAAAAGCCAATAGTACAATCACATTTTTTGTCATAATTAGGATAACTTACTACAGAAGTCAGAATAGCCACAAACAAAAATTTTGAGTTCTTTTAATATTCAGGGAAAGGTCCTGTATATGTATATATACATATATGCCTAGCAAAAGCTTTTTAAAAAAGTAAATCAGATTTTTCAAACCTTCTACTAAAACCAAGTCGAACAGCATTTTAAATTGACTATATTTTAGTGAGATTTGCTGAACAAGACTTTTAGAATTTATCATTCATAAGTTTCCTCCCACCTTAACTTTCCAAACATCTTAGATCCCAAATTGGAATATACAAGTTGTTGTCTAAGAGCATGTCTTCCTAAGCATTGTGAAGATATCTGAGATTCTCATTCATTTGTATGTGTGAGTTTGCAATAAGAATTTTTTAACAAGTTATCCACTAACTTGTTTTGAATGGAAGAATATTTGATGTCAGTTTTCATGTAAGTAAGATTTCCAGTGTCTTTGGATACATATTCCTGAATATAGTTACATTTGTAAGAAATCCTTTAAACCCCAGCTGTCATTCAGTTGAACACCTCACTAGTTACCAGGGAAGCTACTTTCACTTTCAGTAATGGAGAGCATTTTTATGAAATTCTCAGCACAGAGATCATTCTATAAAAAGTAGTACACAAAGAAATTTTCCATTTTTTAAAATCTCAGAACTACGTTTTCCAAAATATCGAGAGGTTTGTGTCCTAGAATCTGAATGGCTAATCTGAGAGAACATTAGGTGTCTGCACATCAAGAAAGGGCTGAACTCACCTCTCTGAAATATATTTTGCATGTTAGACACTTAGAAGCCAACATTCAAACCAATGATCATTAATTTTAATTTTTTATAAGCTTCTACTTTTAAATTATCTATTTGCAGAAGTGAAATGTAAATTTAATCCATGAAATATGAAAAACTTAAGTGTTGCAAGACTGTGTCATGAACTATTGACTTTTACTACACTATACAGACAGAGGGTCATATTGCTTCTGTAGACAGTCCAGGATTCTGTTGTGTGATCATATATATAACTGAAGATGTGTTAGAGAAATAAATCTATTAAATACTTTTATTGCTAATAAAACTTCTGAAGACAACAAAAATATTTTAAAATAATCTTTAAACATGCTCACTTCAATATAGATGTTCCCACATGCAGGAAGTAAATCTTTTTAAATTCATGTTGTCTCTGGATACAACAATACAGAACATTACAAACTAGAAAATATAAACACACAATCCTTAAAAGTCTACACTCTTCTATTAACTACAGGTATGTAAACCTGTAGTGGGAGCCTTTATGAAAATCAAAACACAGAATCTGTCTCAGTACCATGAATGAAATATCCTTATATGGCTTGCTTATAAAAACCCTTGAACTAATATTGAACTAATAGCAATAACAAAATCGTAGCAATATTATCAAGGTTAGTTTAATAGTGAAATCTCTTCTATTTGTATCCAAATACATACCATAACATTTTTCACAACTATTCACTAAGGAGAACTTCAGGCTGAATAGTCACCAAGTGTTGATTAATAGCCTATTTAACTCCAATTGAATTTAATGTAGCATCTAGTCATCCAAGTCATTTCCATGCCAAGTTTCACAATAACATCATCTGACATTGTAAGAGATGTCAAATCAGATGGCAATGATTAGTACAGATCATATTCCTGAAAATTGCTTCACACAAAAATATAAAAATTAAATACCAAAGGAACAGTTACAATAGACATCACCTTGGCTTCAAACAGGAAACCCTGAAGAGAAAGAATTTTACTTATAGTTGGCTCTATAAAATGAACTTTGCATTCTGATTCTGAAGCATTCACTTGAAGAACTTGATCCTTTACTTCCTTGCTCATATGGCCCCCAGTTTCTTGGGGCAGGGCAGAGTTTTTCACTGATTTGTAAGACATAACACTTTCTTTTCTGTTTTCAGGACTACTAGCTTCTGTCAACTGCAGGAACATTGAAATGTGCCTTGGAAGCCATCAATACAATGTGTCTCCTTGGGCTGATCCTGTGAACTTTATGAAACACAAGACAAGATATTAAGTGGTATGTTTGTGGACTTTGTCCAGAAACATACACAATTTTCATTATGTCTGACAGCTTGAATTTTCAATGAAATTTCTCACTTACCCTAGAAAAAAATCTCTTCTTTAACATCCTCTGTAACATTTTTATTCCAATTTTTTATTTACATTGTTTACTTTCCCATAGATGCAGTTTGATTCAAGTACATTGTAGGTTATATGCATCTCTTTCAATGTGATCTCAAAGCTATCCTCATCACTGCAGTGCAGTTGACATCTGCCAAGTAGAGAGACCAAATGCTACTTCATTGTAGCCAGAGTTCAAGCTGTCCATTCTCTGAATGGTGAAGAAAAGGGTAAAAAGATTAATTTTAGCATACTACAGTCAAATCCTGAACTTCCACTTTGTTTGTTTCATTCGGTATCACGAGAGCACATCCTGTTTCACTAAAGCTCCCATTACACAATAATGCTGTTAAGGATGCTCAAATCTGACCTAACTCTCTAGGCCTCCTCTAACATAAATGTACTTGGGTAACAACATTAAATTTTCTTTCCCCAGTAATCTTCCCATGAAAAGGACTTTTGGGGTCAGCAGTTTCCTCCACGAGCAAGACCTGTCTGAGCAAATCTTTCCATAGCACTGAATCAGCTTACTGTCTGTTTTTATAATTAAATTATTAGAAAAGAAAACAAAGCAAAAGAACACAAAACATTTCAGCATACAGTACCAGGTTTCTCACTATCAAATTACAATTCCTTGTCATGAAAAGATTTACCTCAGACTGTTATTGATTATTTATACAGTAGTACATAAAGGTAAACCTAAGCAGACCTAAGTATCTGTCAGTTTATTCCAATGTTTGACTTTTGGAAAGAAATGAAGCAGAGAAATATTCATTAAAAATGGGAAAAAATCAGATTAAACCTATTAAAGGATTTTTGCATAAGGGCAAAATAGGTAAATATTTTCATCATATAAATTATAACTATAAAATAACAGCTCTACACCAAGGGATATAGGAGCTGTCTTGCTGTTGCAGCAGCAGCTGTGGCAAAATCACTCTCCTCAGATGGAAGATGGATACACATCTCCATCCCAAAGTTACCTCAGATGGAAGATGCACACCTCCATCCCAAAGTTACCCACCTCCAAGGTACAATTACTTCTCACTGAATATGATGCATGACTAGAGCCACTCAAGCTCCTCCTAAAGATAAAGAAATAATATAAAAATAAGTTAAGAATGGGGAGAAGTTAGAGAAGACTTTATCCTTACTTCTGGGATTGATTGACAGGCTGAACCTGTCACCATAGGGACACCTATTGGGTAAGACCCATACTCATGTATGACGAATGATTAGTGATTACAGTGTGTCTGTACATTGCTTTGAATATGTTTTTGGAGTTAGATACTGTCACTAGCGATCTTTGAACCTCAACCTGTCACAGTATTATTAATAAAGATTTTTGTTAATAAAAATCATTTACTCTATAAATTATTAGTGTGAGTTCTTCAAGGGCACTGGCATTTGCTGGCAGCAGGTAACATACTCAAATAAAAGTGGGGAGAGCCAGGAGGGGGTATCTCTTACTCTGTTGGTCTGTGTCCCTTCACAAGTCAGTCAAACTGCCCTTCAATCCAGCAGATTTCTCAGGGGAGAGTCTCCATAACAGGACATTGGCAGGCTGGCTCTTGGCTTTCCTGGGGCACTGACAGAGTAATCAGACACAAAATGTTTGAGGAAATCTCCTCTTTCACATGGCAAAGAGAGATGCTGACAATATATGTAGCTAAGTGTATTTGCACACAGCATGAGCCAAAGAAGAATTTAGCCCTGTAGTTCAAGTTTTTGCTCGTGTAGTCAGAAGAACTATCTGTGTTTGGCAGCAAGCCAGACATAAGCAGTGGGACTGTACAGCAGGGCTGGAGCCTAAAAGTCTCTAAGAGGACAGGTGGAACAACTGAAAAGTAGGATTTGCTGCTAAAATAATATATCTCTGTATCAGTTTGCAGTTGAAGTATAATTAGCTGTGGATACATAGAGGTTTTATCATGCTCAGCTAGGTAGCTGCCACTGTCAAGTTTGCTGCTCTTCACATTCCAAAGGAGTTATTCAGAATCACAAAGATCATGGTAATCTGTAAAAATTAGACCTTTAGAATAATATGCACATAATAAATTATATATTGATACTTATCCATGTGTTCAGACACACAGATACCACCCATAGTTTTTCTGAAATAACTGAACTATTTGCAGTGAATCTTTGCCATTTTTTAGTCTCGGTGTGTTTTAGCTTTTAAAATTTTAAACTTCCCTGTCTTCCTATTTTAAACTTTTTTTTTATAAACTTCCAAATGTATGACAGAGGGGGGAAAAAAACCAAGCATGGAAAACTTCAGCTGTTACAGTGAGCTTTTCAGAGTGCTAGAGCAACAGCAGTCAGAGAACTAATGGAAGTTTGAAGAGATTCTGAACTTTATTAACATTGTAACAAGCGCATTTCAATCATTAAGTGGAGGTCTAAAATGCAAAGCAGCAACAAAATTTCAATAGTTTTTAGGAATCCTCTTAGGCTAATTTATATCATGAGGCCCTTAAAATATTCCAAATATGGAACCATGTTTTCACAATTCAGTTGAAATAATTCCAAGCACCTACTAAATTATACCCTTAAATAGAAATGCTGGAGTGTTTTCTTATTAATTTTGTATATAGGCAGAGCTCTTTTGTAATAAGGTTGCTTACTTACAACATATCATATACCTTAAATTCATGTACTTCTGTATGAAGGCAAAATGCAATAGTCATTTGATTAACACTTTAGACATATTTATGGAGCTGTCATCGACTCCAGTGTTTGCAATTTGACTACGTCCATTTTTACTTAGTCATAATCTGACAAAAACTAAACAGGGCTTTTTGTCTTACCATCACTTGGAAACATGGATTCTTTAAAGTTCTTTTTCAGACATTATATAGAAATACATAAGGTTTAAGACATGATGTGAATATTACCAGCCACTGGAATACTATTAGGCTACAATCTTGCGTCAGTCCTTTAAACATCTCTATTCATTTCCTATCCTCATTTCATTGTAATGACAGAAACACACTTTGAAAAGAACGTGTTACTGAAGTCACTGCATTGGTCTACAGAAACTAAGTGTAATATTAAGTTGTTCTAAATGTGAATTTTCTTATGTCTGATTTGCAGTCCATTATGGAAACACCTAATCTACTTCTTTAGTGTATCACTAAGTGGACACTCAGTCTATAGATGAAGAGTAACTTACAGTTTGATCATGTAAGGCCAATGACATCCTAAATTCCCAAGATGATGGGATCTGAATATTGCCCATCATGTCAAGAGGTCTTAACATTAGGCAGAACTGAGCAATGGATAAATGGCTTCATTTTATCATTTAAATGAAGGCTAACTATATAACAAAAGGAGCAGGTAAATGACTCACAGAACGTTATTCATCCACATAGTCAAAGAAGAAGGAATGAGATTCAGATGTTGTTTTACTCATGATACTACATCTATCTAGATAACAATATGTTCTGTCTTTTCATCTCTAAGGAATTCAAATTCTCTCAGGCTTTGCACTAGTCTGGTTTCTGCTGTCACAGGACCCAGATCCAATCCTTTGGAAGTATAAAATCTGCTTGCAAGCTACCGCTGTCTAATACATGTAAAATGTGTTCTCAAAGGTGCCAACACCTGTCCAGCATGGCCCTGAATTTGTATTGGCTGCGCAAGACTTGTAGTTAGCTCAGCTAAGAGACACAGCCATCCATCATTCCTCTGGGAGGAAGTTGAGTTCAGTTATTCTATTATGGAATGTATTTACTTCTATTTATTCCTTCTTGATATTCTATTCATATAGAATGTTGTAATTCTGATACTAGTGCTTCAGTGATCTGTCATTCCCCATAAGCTCCCATGCATATACCTTTTCTGTTTAACTTTTTTTTCCTGTGTTTTCTGTTGGCTCTTGAAAAATTCAGACTAAAGTAAAGAAATCATTACTGCTTAGAGCAAAGGAAGAGCTCAAACACAGAACATTGCTCGACTCACTGCAGCCGTTTGCCTTCTGCTTCTTTTATTTATTCACAGACTTCAGGCTACTTCAGCTTTTTGTTTTCTCACTGGTCTTCCATCTTGTCTTTTCTGTATTGTTGTATTCCTTCTTGTCCCCATAATCTCCCAATCTTTGTTCTGTTTATCCCTAGAAAGCCTGTCTGCTAATCAGAATTGAATTGAAAATTAAATAATTTTTAAATGTATACACTTCTGCACAAATGTAGTTATTATAGCCCAGAATTTCTCTTGTGCACCTCTGTGAAATGCTTTGGTTAGGATCAGTCTCTTCAGAAAATCTTTGTACAGCCAAAGAGCTGTAAGGGCATTTTGAGAGCCCATCAATGGTGTGATTCACTCTCTGGAGGTACTTCATTTTCTGTTTACCACAGGGATAATGCTAGGGATGACTGTGCAGTAATAGTGCTTCTGGCAATGCCTCAGCCAACTGGGAGGAATCTGGTCTCATTCATAGGTAAATGACAGGATGAGAGATAAGGAGATAGAGAATGCTGTTGTTTGCAAAAGAGTATCTTGCCTCTGACACCCTCACTGTTCCCCTGCAATGTGGTAGCAGAATTCTCATAAACCAGTTTATCCAGCTAAGCAGAAATTTGCCTGGATGTGCTTCCCTCATGCCCTCCACATGTATGAAATGAAACCAACCCTAAAAAGCAGCCAAAACTGCATTTCTCCAGAAATATGAGCTGACAAGTCATGTTTGTCTTTCATTACCAAATACAGAAAGTAAAGTGGGGAAAACATAGACTTGGGTACTTTTCAAAAACAATTGCACAGCAACAGTAGCAACCATGTAGTGATTTCTTCAGAGACTGAACACTTGCATTCTAAGGCAAAGCATTATATATGTAACATATGTAACATTGCCATCTAGTGATGTCAGCTGTAACAACGTGCTTTAACAGCTCCCAGATGTACGCGCAGCCACCTCCTGTCACAATAACCTCCTTCCTTCTTCCTGGTCTTCATGATTTATTATTTGGCACTCATATTTATTAGACCTTCTCCTACACTGAAATTGGAATTGTGTAAGAACCTTTTGAATGGGTATCTAGCACAATTTACAGGTTTGTCAGTAAATGAATAAGGAAGTTACTCAAGGAGGTTAGGAATAATCTCACTTTGTCTCTAAAAAAATCAAAAGGTTTGTTCTTACAGATTTTTGCTTGCATGTTACTATATCTGCTTGTCATGGTTTACAAATGATATTCGATTTAATAGTCCCACTAAAACCACGCTGCCACTCGGTCCCCCTCCAACTGGAAGCACAAAATGCAAAGATCATGGGTTGAGATAAGAACAATTTACTGGAAACAGCAAAGAGATAAGAAGATGAACAGTAATAGCAATACATTAATAACAAAAGGTATAAGATGAAACTATTTACTTGAAAAGCCTGTGACGATAGTCTATTGGCTCCTCCCCAGTACATTTTCTCCCCACCCAAAGGAACACCCTCTTCCCGGGAAGTGAGAGCCCCTTACTCCTGCCCCTGGCAGTGATGTGAGGTGGAACAGAACCATCTCTGAGCCATGGCCCTCAACCCATGCCCCCTCCCCACCACTGAAAAAAAAACAACTCTGTCCTGGACAAAACCAGTGCATCGCTCTGATATTTTCACTAAAAGTTTTCTCCAAAATCAGCTTCTGGACAGCTTTCCAACTCATACTTAAGAAATTTAAAAATCAAAGACTCAAATAGATCCTAATATTTGTCAGTAGTGGCACTGATGCAAACTGACATAAACAAGGGATATGCAACCATTTTACACACATGGAAATAATCTCTTGAAGGGGATTTAATTGCATGCTTAAAATGAAATTGAGCTCGGGATAAGTGTAGGTTATACACAATCAAATGCATCCTCTATCTTCTGCAGGATCACCTTAGACTAGATGGCAAATTTTAGACCAACAACTGTAGATAAGCACATCTGCACACAAGAAATTGTATCAATGTAGGCATTCAGAAAGCTCAACAGATCTAATCTTCCTTAATATTCCACCTCAGCACTCAACCTATTCAACTGTTTGAATGGCTTCCTTCTTTTACCAAAGTAGAGGGTTTTCCAGCATAGAATACACTGTGCAATACCTCAGTTTCTTACACACAGCTCAGTGGTACTCATTGGATAGATGGCATTCTAGGGAAGCAGGCACATGCCATAAAGACATAATTGTTACATCTATGCCATCATAATGACACATCTGCTCTTGTGGTACACTAAAATAGACTGAGAAAAATAGCAAAATATTACAGTAAATTATTAACATATCTGCTGACTCTGTAGGTCCTCCTATGACAACTTGATGCATGCAGGTGAAAGCATTTGTTCTACTTTTATAAAGGACATTGAGGAAAAGCCTTGAACTTTGATGACACATTAATTACATGCTGAACTGAAGGTCACCCCAAGTAATTTTCATCCAAGTGATTTTGACTTTTTTAGTTAGATTATTGTTTACTCACACTTTTTTCTTCCTTCCCTCTTTCTTCCTGTTCTGGAAAACACCAAAAATACCTTGGGCTTGTTAACATATCTACCATTTTGAATAATTTTTGGTTGAGCTGGATCATGAATCACACTATCTGCAGGAAGCTATAAGCTCATACAATCTGTCACTGTCTTAAATGTACAGTGTGAGTGCATTGCCTTACTCCAAAATATTTCTTGTCCCTCAGACTACCAAAATGCTAGGTAAAGAGCTTTAATGTTATGTTTAAAGAAGGCTTTTATGTTAAAATGTACAGTTTCATAAGGCACAATTCTTGTGAAGAGCTAGCAACTTGAACTTATTCATGAATTGTAGTGCCTGAAATGTTAAATAGAATAGCATTTTGCTTGGTTTTCTTTATGACTTACAGGGACACTTTTTGGAAGGTATTTAAAATGTCAGCTATACTTAATGTTTATATAGAAACATATGAGCATTTTCTTTTGAATTGGCTTTAGGTTTGCAAAAAAGAATAAAACACTAATCACAATCAGAGACTTTCTTTTAGAAAAGGCAAGTTCATATTTGCCTGATAGGCAAAAAAGAACTGGGAGTTGATCTTGAAACTTTAAATTCCATTTCTTTCCCTCAAAAATTGTCCCATGTCTGGAAACACACAAAAATACAAAATTACGCCCTAAGTATATATAGAACTTTTTAATCACAAAAAAATGCATGATGAATTACTGTACATCATGCTTTACTATGTAAATGAATGACGTGAAATTAAAATAAATTAATAATAAGGGATACAAAAAATATAAATGGACACCTTTACCTGTAATCTTTTCTGAAAAATGCTCCTGGATCAATTTATGGTAGTGATAACTTCTAGCTAAAGCAGCCAGCTTCTATTCAGGCAAGGTTATCATTATTCAAGGGATAGAATTATACATTCTGGGAATTGGAGTGCATGCACAAAATTTGACATTGATCTAAATTATCAAGCCAATGTCCAGAGCGAGCATGCTGTAAATAGGAATCATATCTTTAATTCAATCCTCACTGGTATCATAGCCTGCCTCTAAAACAGATTAAATTATAAATTTTACGGAATCATGTGATAGGTGTAACTCTCGTCTCAAACAAAGGTTTGTTCATCCTCCACAATCTAGGGCAGTGTGAATCTACCTTTCTCCAAGACATAAGCCTCAAGTGGATGAAAAACCAGTCTCAAAAGAGTCTCAAAGAACCAGTCTCAACAACTTCCCAGTGAAAGAAATTAACTTAAACCTCTCTACTGCCTTACCTGTAGATAATCTCCTCCATTCAATGTCTCTTTTCAGCTGCATGGATGGTTTCTTTCTCTTCTATACACTATCCTTTTCTTCTAATGCATGCATTTTCTTTCATGCATAGATGGTGGTTTTGGCACAGAGTCTGCTGAGGACAGCTGATGGGATCTGTGCAGTAAATATTGCATGACATGGAGGTGTTTCCCTCTGCTATTAGTCACCATGACTAATGGTGAATTTCAAAAGGTAGAGCAAAGAGGTAGGAACCCAGACCCATGAGCAGAAATTTTCTGTAATGATGTCCTGGATTCATACAGAATGCATTTTACAATTGAGTAGCTATGTAATTTTAATCTATCTGTCTACATATATCTACATGTAGGGTTTTTCTTGTACATCTAGTGCAGAAACCCTTTGAGGCTCCAGTCAAAACCAAACCTCCTCTCATACTGGGCATGATACTTACAGCAGTAAATACTGTGAATCAAATGTTGTCACAAAGACCTCCAGCAGACTAAGAAAAAGCAGCTGTACTATAAGGATTTTACAGAAAGAAAACTGAGAAATTAACTGCCTTGCAAGGTCAAGGTCAAGGTCAAGGCCTGCAGGAATTTTATAGAAGACAGTTTGTTCCTGAAGAGCACATCAGTGTGAAATCTCTGCAATGATGAAGCACAGTCCCTTAAAGATGTTCCTTGAATGTGTTGTTAGAGTAACACCTTTGGAAGCTAAACAGTGATAGTTTTTATGAACTATGAAGTTTTTATCAGCTGTATATGAAACATTAGTAAGTACAAAAAGAAAAACTGGAAGAAAAATGAGATGGTTACTTCAAATAGTAAGTTGTTTAATCCAGAAAGACACTGACATAAATCCTTTCCTGAAAAATTTCTGATGTTCACTGGAAATCAAGTTTTGTTTGAAGCCAGTGCTATACATGTTGCCTTAATAAATACCCACAGCAATGAATACTTATCATTTTGTTGTTTTGTAGCAGAAGACACTATGTATCAGTGCTTGCAGTGCTATTACTTAAATTCAAATATAACTACAGGCTTTACAAATAATATTTTTGGAAGAATAGTACTTTTAAATTGAACTAATTAAGGTAAGAATATTGTGTTGCTCAGAATAGGAGATTGTTGTGAAGTAAATTATCCTTAAGAAGAAAAGTTAGTGTCTTAAAAGTGAAATTATTGCAAAGGCAGAAGAGAAAGAAATTGCCAATTTCAAAGATACAGATACACAGTGTTCAAAACACAGCAGATCCAAAGATATTTTTGTTTA
>WBNO01008058.1:215253-359801 GCA_013400575.1 Peucedramus taeniatus | reverse complement strand
ACTCCCATCTGTCCCTGATGCCAACATGGGCTTTAAAAGAGATTTCTCTTCCCATTAACACTCAGGAAGCCCTGAGCATCATTAACACTGGCATAAAGCAGGAGCTGTTCATGCAGTTTTTCTTATGCTGGCCAGAATTTAGCTGAGTTTAGCTGACTTTGCCTTCTCAGAAGGTTTTGTCCTGTTTTCCAAAGTGAGGTGATAAATACACTGGGGTTGGGACAAAACAGGCTCATAGTGGGAGTGGGGACAGTGTGGGGAACACTCTGAAGAGATCCTATTACATCTTTCTCAAAAATTAATTGATTAAATCCTTCACAACAGTGTTTTCTGCCATTCGTTGCTGTTGTTACATTTTGAAATAAGCTCCTTAGAGATGCTTTTATGTTGCTCCCTGGGTATTGGAACAGCCAATGTGTACTAGAGATGCAGCAAATTAGGCAAAAAACACCTTTAAATTCCTCCTGGAGCCTCCTGAAGCCCTGCAGAGCCGGGGGAGATGGGGTGAGAGGGTTTTTTTTTTCCTTACAGAGTGATGCTCTGTGGAGGTGAGATCCTGCTGTAACATCTGCCTGTGCTACAGGGGCTCAAACCCCAAGCTCAGATGCCTTCAGCAGCTTCACCTCCAGGTGGTCCAGGCAGGATGATGCCTGGAGCAAACCCACCTGTGGATGTGCAGGAATTCCTCCCTCCTCTCTGCTGAGCTGATGGGGAGTGACACAGAAAGGCGCAGGCTGTGAGCCTGAGCGTGCACCTGACCTCCAGTGCTGTTCCCAGCCTGACACCACCCCTGCACGACCAAGAGCCACCCCCAGCTCTGCCCAGAGCAGCACGGGAGGGTTTGAACCCTGCAGGAATCCGGGTGGCCCGGTCGGGGCCGTTCCCCGTGTGCAGGCATGTGAAATCTCAGCAGAGCTTTCACACGCTCCTGCCAGCTTCCTGCTCCTCAGCCTGTTTACGTGCTCAGCCCCTTCCACTACTGGCCCATCTCCACCTAAGGATGTTGTTGCTGAATTCTTGCAATGCCTGCCCTTTCCTTCACAGAGAGATCCTGAGCAAACCTTGCTTCTTTTTTTTTTTTCTTTTTTTTTTTTTTCCCCAATCTCTAAGCAAGGCACGCAGTCATCTGGCATTTCTTGTTCTCCAGCTACCTGTGCTCACTCCACTGCCACCCCCAGGGCTTTGCCAAATACTCCAGGTTGCAGAGAGCAGTTCCTTTAGGCTTGGAATTGCCAAACAAATCCATGAAGTCTTTCACTTGCAGTTTGTCAGGCCACCCTGATTCTCCATTTGGGTCTTGCAGCTCCTTTGGGGGTGTGGCACCCATCTCCCCCAGAAACCTCTCTGACATTGGGGCTTAATAAAAAAACCAAAATCCTTATTTGTTTCCTTGAACTGCCAGGTGGGTTGGTGTCCCACACCCCAGAGTGAGGGTGCTTCCTCCAATGCTTTGTTATTTGGGAGGTTTGGGGATGGTTTGTCTGATCTTCATTGGGTTTTAAGTGTTCTAATTATATATTTGTTGTGCTGGGCTGAAACCTTGCAGTGTTTTGCTCTGGGGATCCTTGAGGAATACACAGATCCACTGCAAACAGGCAGGAGGGATGTGCTCTGCCCATGTCACAGCTCCAGATGTGCTCAGCCATTGGGGCTATCCAAAAAGATAATAATTATTATGCTAAAAAGCCCTGTCTGGGAAGGTAGACAGAGCTGGGGAGAAACAGATAATCTTCCTTGTTACTGTACAAAAATCATATAAGATTTTTTTTCAGCTGTAAACTGAAGAGGTGAAGTGTTGTTTAAAGAACTGGCTGTGGTGGAATTCTTCTCTCTATTTTTCAAGTGTTTGGTGGTAAGACTGTGCAGTGAGTGGTCAGGGATGGGGATGATCCTCTCAGCTGGGGCTGCTGTGGTACAAATAGCACTGAGGAGTGTTCAAAAGTGCAGATGTGGTGCTTAGGGACATGGTTTAGTGGGGAACCTGGCATGTTAGCTTAATGGCTGGACTTAATATTCCTGGAGGTCTTTTCCTACTAATGATTCCATGATTCCATGGGCAGGGACACCTTCCACTGCCCCAGGTTGCTCCAAGCCCTGTCCAACCTGGCCTTGGACACTTCCAGGGATCCAGGGGCAGCCACAGCTTCTCTGGGCTCCCTGTGCCAGGGCCTCTCCACTGTCACAGTAAAGCTGAGGTTCCTACAAAGATGACTAAACCTGTTTCAAGTTACCTGCTGGCTTTGAGTTGCAAATAATGCTGGAAATAGTGATTGTTGGTGGGAATCTCGGAAAATGCCAATAGTAACTTACGTGTCTTTGGGGAGTGCAGAGCTTTGTGGTGGCTTATTTAGGGTGACTTTTTGAGGGTTACATGCCCACGTGCACTTGACTTGAGCTGTTGTATGTCTTAGAGCCAGTCTTTGGTACTGAATGTTGCTGAAATCTGTTGGGAACCAGAAAATGCCAGGACACCCTCAAGAGAAAAAAAAACCCTCTCTCCTTTAAGAGGTGAAACTGATGCCTTGAGAAGGCTGAGATAGAGCAGAGGCTGGGCAGAGCTCCAGAATAAAGCAGGGATTGATTCAAAGGATCTCCTCTATGGATGCACCTTGGGCAGCACAAGAGCCCAGCCAGGGCTGCAGCCAAGATGAACCAAAATGGTCCCAAAATGCCCCAGCGGGCACGGGGTCTCTGCCTTGGATCAGTTCTGCTCCATTTGCACCTTGCAGTTCATTGTCCCATCCCAGCTTTAGCCCATGCACTCCCATCCTGCTTGTTTTTCTCTCTCCAGCCCACGCTGTTTGTGCTCTTGGCCTGAGATTGGGATCATTTGTCCTTGGTCCCCAGCTGGAGCAGCAATTGTTTTGTCTCCCTGCTCTGTGCACAGAGCTCACCATCCCATAATATGAAGCTCAGACCCGCACACTAAAGCAGCACAGAATCTGAAAAATAGAAAAGCTAAAACCTGAGCCATCATTTCCCCTCTGAAAGCTGAAACCTGGGTTATCAAAGCGAAGCTGCTCAAACTCCAAAACCACCAACATCCTCCATTACTCATCTGCCTGTTGGGTCCCAGCTCTTGCTGATGGAACTTTTCTCACCACCAGATGTGCCTGTTTAGCAAATCTTGGCCTCCCTGCAGCTCTGTGTGTTGCAGGCACCTTTTCTGCCCCGCAAATAACGCGCGTCTCACGCCTCGCTTGGCCGCGGGCCAGGCGCTCCCAGCGGACACCGGTGACAGTTTGGTGACAAAGCACTGCAAGGACACAAGGAGAATTCAAACAGCTTATTAAAATCAGTTCAGTGTGATGTCTCAGCACCCAGCAGAGAGCGGCAGGGGGAAGGAACAGGAGCGAACCTTTATTTTGGGCGATGGGAATTCCAGCGCTGCTGGAACATCAACTTTTGGATGTGCATCCAAAATGAACAGCAGAGGGAAGGGAAAAGGCCAGGCTGAGATTTGGCTTTCAGCAAGGTTCCACTCGTGAATAACATCCAAGGTTCCCTGTCTTGGGGCTGAGTGGGAGCAGGAAGGGGATGGGTTCCAGTTTGGACAAACTGGGATGACTGGACTTGAGGAGGAAGGAAAAATTGGAAGTCAGAGTGTGACTCTTCTGCTTTTTCCTCCCACTGAGGGACCCAAGGTAAGGCCATGTAGGTTCAGATATTTAATTAAGGTGTTTAAGGTTGAAGCTGAGTTATCCTTGAATCCAGCTGTGCCTTCTGAAGGCAATTCAGATGTGTCTTGGGATGATTTGTCCATTAGAGATGCTTGTTTTCATAAATGCTCCCCAACATGGTCTGATGTTGCACCAAAAATATCCAGGACCTGCCCCTGGAAACACAACGTATAACACTGTATGCACTCAAAATGTAAAAAAAAAAAAAATGTTTTTTGATATTTGGACAAACTTCTTGTTGGTGGGTCAGGAGTGCACCCTAAAGGCTGCAAAATGAACAGGCAAATAAGAAGAAAATGGTCCTTGGGTTTAAAAAACACATCTGTGCCTGCTGTCAGGTGCAGGACAGATCCTTAGAAATAGGCAGAGATGGGATCTGCATTAAAAACTCCTTCAAGACTGAAAAGGTAATTTTTTCTTTCTGAGTCTGTCCCATTTTAGATGTTGCTTTGAGGTCTGGTTCGTATCCTTATCATCCTGAATAAAAATTGGATTAATCCAGTGGCTTTTTCTCTGTTTCACAGGCTCTGTGTGCAGGGAGCTTTGGTCTTAGGCCACATGGCTGATGAGGGTGGTGAAAGGGGAAGGAAGGTCATTTTGCAGTGGAAGAATAAGGCTTCAGTTATTAATGGCAAAGGCTGAAATTTTCTCTCTCAGCCTTAATTGATTTTGGCAAATTTAACTGGAGGAGGAGGAGGTAGAAATTGGCTTAGAAATTAAGCTCTGATACTTAAATATATATTAGATCTATTGTAGAGAAATGAGGAGACAGCCTTGTTAAACTTTTATTCTAAGTGGATTCTGCTGGATACAGGCAAAGAGAAAAATACCCAATTTTTAACTTGGACAAAGGGGACTTGAAAGGCTCTTCAGAAAGGCTTGGAGAAACTCTGTTTGAGAAAGTCCTTCTTTGAAACCTAATAGCAAAGACCCCTTTTTTACCCCCTCTTCCCTGGAGTCTAAAGGCAGGAGGGCAAGATAAGACATTCCACCACATAGGCAAATGGGAAAAAAAAAAAAAAAAGAGAAAAGTTTAAATGATACTGCTGCAGGCTGTGGAAAGTGGAGATCTCTCAGGGTGACTATTATGTGCTGCTTATCAAAATACTGTGAGCTCTGACTGTGACAAAAAGCAGAGTAATTAAGGAGATGCTCTGTGCCAGCACGGATCTGGTTAGCAGTGGTTATACTGGAACAACATCAAGTAACCAAAGTCCTCAAGATATATCTAATATCTATATCTAACTTATATCTATATCTATCTGTATCTATATCCACATTAAATAAGCAATAACATTGTTCTCATTGGACATTTCTAACTAACCAAGTAACAGAAGAAATGTTTAAAGCACAGGTAAGGGAAGCAAGTTTTCTACCATGTACTGGGTTAGTTAATAAGGAGCAGCCCCAAAGCAGGTTGTGATTGCAGAACTCCAAATCAGTATTCTCATCATGCATTTTTTGCAGCCATCACTCTCTGCTGGCGACCTGGTTCGGTTTTGGAGCCTCAAGGAATAAAAACAACAAATAAACAAACAAGAATTTGTTCCTGTGGGTTTCTCTCGGCAAAGCAGAGAAAGTAGCAACACACAGTAAAAGCAGAAAACAGCCTCCTCCTGTTTTATTTTCTTTTTTGTTGGCTTTTCCCTTCTAATATTGGTCTCATTTTCAGATGGATCAGCACCCTGATCTGGTCTGACACAATGCTAAGAAATGTTTGTGCTCTCCACTGCCTCATTCTAAGGGCACATAAATTTATACCAAATCACAGCATCGCCATAAACACCCCAAAACCCTGTGTGGCAAAGAAAAGCTGTGATATCTGTGCTGCAAATGGGATGAACCAGCAATTCTGGGGCTCCCAGAAATCCTGATCCAACTGAGAGACAACCAGGACAAAAGATAAGCAAAATAGGACAGGGCATCATGTCAGCTGAGAAGCCAGAGAGGAAAATTCACAGCCTTGAGTCCAAATTTCCTGAGCATGCAGGAGTTAATATCACCTTCACTTTCCCAAGGGTCATTCCCATACCAAAAAGCCAAGGAGAGGTGCTGATCTCTTTGACATAAAGAAGAAACTTTCCTGTTCTGTACAGTACATGGAATGCTGCAGAAAAAGAAAGTTTAGAGATTAATGCAACACCCTATTATAGACAATTATTTTGTTTCCTTAAAACTTCCCCAGCTGGCTAAAAAAAGCCCTCAAGGCTCTCAGTCCTTGTGATTTTGTGGGCTTCTAAGACAGTTCCTGCCCATGAATGGCACCAATAAATCCCCATTAACTGCATTCAACAGGAGAATGATCTTTTTTTTCTCATTAAAGCTTCACAAAGAGTTCAAAACCTCATTTTATGGCAGGCTGCTTTGATTTAAATTGATGTGGCTTAAATTATGAATTTTAATCATGACTTAAAATACAGAAGGAGAAAGTCATAATTTGAATGATTGGATTTTTATCATGTTTTTCATTTACAATTCATAGTTATATCCCTTAAGCAGGGCTGATTCTTCTCATTGTAAAACTTGGAGATTTACAGCCCACTCTTGCCTTTCAACTGTGTTTTCTAACCAGGCTGGCACACTCTGAACATATTTGTGGAAGGAATTTTATAGCCTGAGACCTCTCTATTTTGATCTCTAATTTATGCATCTCTGGAGTCGTCCTTGGTAATGATGAATAAAACTAATTTAGGGTTTATTGGTGGAAATCACTCTTTGCTTGTAGAGGAAATTTCTGTTAAACTGACAAATGCAAAAGAGCATTTACAATTCCTTTAAGATGCATCAAATAACCGAGGACCTGGGTACCTTATGCAATAAACTTTTCAACAAACTTTTCAGTTTAGTGCTAAGCAATTCACTGAGCAAATCTCCAGCACCAATCTGTGATGGAGTTAGTGACTGAAATGAATTGTTCTGTGTCCCTCGAGGGTTTCAAATAAACAGGAGCTGTTCTCTTAAAATTCACTTTTACTGTTTACAATGGGAGAAGAAACAATTTTATTTTTCGGCTGCCGGTTTCCAGTTGTTTTTGCAGCTTGGAATTAACTCTTGGTGGAGCAGCTGAATGTGTCTCTCCTTGGCCTGGAGAGGGAATTTCAATGGATAGCTGAGGTTTATGCACATAACTTTTGACTGTCTAACTGGTTATCCCATGTCTGGATACCCTGGATTTCTGCCCATAGTGTAGGCACAAAGCAATTAAAGAGAAGCAAAAATTAACAAGACTTCCTTTAACTGATTGCCCTGCTTTTGTCTCACATCCAAATCCAGCCCCGCTTTGTGTTGGAAAAACTGAGTTCCCCAAGTGCCATGGTGTCCTGGTTGGGTTTGGTCTCACTGCAATATATTTAATGTTCTTTTTGGTGCTAGATGAAAAAATATGGTCTCCCAAAAATTAGGAAGAGATTTGGCCTTGATGGATTGTGGCTCATTCCCCTCATCCACCTTGTTCTGATGTGTCTCCTTGCTGATCCAACATGAGAGCATTTTCCCCAGCAAGCTTGGCAAATAAAACTTTGCTGTTTGAGGCAGCAGTCACAGAGGGGAGAAAAAGAAGGAAAATAAAATAATCCTGAGGTGAATGTGGTTGCCACTCCTGCCATCACTGCTTGGCACAAAGCCATTCCAGTGAGGGGACACACCTGCTTCTGCTGCAACACATCTGTTTAGGCTGATAAAGGGTTCTGATAAGCTGCAGTTTGACCCATCTCAAGGTGGAGGATGCACTAACAGACCCTGGGCAGGTTCCTGCAGCCCTCACTCTGCATTTCCTTCATCCAAATCCCTCTCAGGCTCTTGGGAGGAGCAGCATCCCACGATGGCCATGCTCCTGAGAAGTTCTTCCATGGTGAGTGCTTATCAAAACCTGGCCTGTAATTCACCATCTCACCCCCAGACATTATTTTCTGGGGAGTTTTCCAGCCAGGAGAAGGTCAGTGGTGGAGGGGGTGGTGTTAATAAATTCCTAATGAGGACAAGGATGGGCAATACAAGCCCCACTGTTGGCTGCCCAGTGAAGGACAAAACCTGTCACCCATCATTGTCCACACTCCCCATTCCAGGTTTCTCCAAATCACAGCTTCAGATGCTGGGGGTGATTTAGGGCAGCCAGTTTGGGTGGGGGGAAAAAAAGCTTTTATTCTGGCAAAGGAAGTGGCTCAGGCAGGGTGGAGTGGTGGGAGGGTGGTGAAAAGTAGAAATGTGAGGTTGGGTTGGTGGCAAGAGAAGCAGAGGATGTCATGATCAGTGTGTGCATTTATGGATGCCCTTTACAGAGGGTTGAGGAGGGAAATGCAGGCTCCAAACTGATGGGTTGAGAAAGCAAAAAGATGGTTTTCTGCTTTAAAAAAATCCACCTGTTTGTCTCTTCCTATTACTGCACCTGGCTATGGGTAGCTGATAGCTGCACCTGATAAAATTTTGGATGTTTAAAGGAGTTTAAGTGTCACAGGAAAACCCCAAGGGAGCAGTGCTCTTCCTCCTTGATCATATTAGAAATGAAAATTCCAGTATTTTGTCAGCATCCTTGATGGAAGCAAAGTGACCTGGCCCCACCAGCAGCTCCTGCTCCTCCTTCAGGAGTCTCTGCACTTCATCCCTGGCCAGCACAGAGGCTTTCAGCATTGCAGGATGTGCCATGGACAATTGGATAGGCTCTGGATGGGTGCAGAGCCCCAGCACTATGGTTACTGGTGAGAAATTCATAGGGGCACTGTGGAGAGTGGGTTATTTTGGACCAGACCCAAAGGCAAGCTCTGGAGTGGTCCCACTGCGGAGAGATAACTCTTATCTCTGCTGTGCTCTCACACAGAAAAATCCCACTGCCAATCCTGATAAAATACTGCAGGGGAAGAAAAAAAATAAAAATTAAAAATCAGGAAACCACCAAAAGAAACTGCCTTGGGGGTTTGATGGGGAGCAGTGTGGGGACAGCCACGCCGATGGAATGCCGGCTATTTCGGGCAGTGTTTGTGTTTGAGCGGCAGCAGGAGGAGGAGGAGGAGGAGGGTTGCAGCTCCGCTTTTTCTGCCGTGAGAGCTTTTTGCGTGTTTGGCAGGACAGCTCCAATCTGATTAGGAGGAGACTTGATTAGGATGGGGCTCTCTGGGGGGCAGCAGCAGCCATGGGGGGATGGATGTAAAGCTGCTTTCCCTGGGAGAGCGCTCGGGGGATGCCCCAAGCCCAGCTGGCCTTTTAGAAGGAAGGGTTCCCTTCTAATCCAGCTCAGAAGCAGTTTTGGGGCAGGGGTTTATCTCTGTCTTGGCTGGTCAGATCGGTACCCTGAGGTGCTGGAAGAGGAGTGTTGATAAAGTGGATGGGTGAGGAGGAGCAGCACAAGGAAACCTCTGTAGGGGAACTGTCTTTGAAGCTGGGTTTTGGAGAGTGCTTTTCAGATCCCACTTTATTTTTTTATTTGTTTATTTACTCCTGTCCTGAAGGCTGACACTCATCACAGTGAGGGGGAAGATAAGAAAAGTGCAGCCCATGAGCTGTTCCTGCAAGGATTTTGACTGGGTCTGAGCAGAGGCACTCACCCCACAGAGGGACAGGATCAGATGAAGAAATAAGAAGCATTCCTGCCTCAGGAATTTATTTCTTAGAGAAATATTTTAGAAAGGAAATAGAGGAAATATTGGAGGAAATATTTATTTCTGAGACCCCTGGATCTCTCAGCCCCTGTTTTAAGCACCAAGACTATTCCTTGCTGAGATGGACAGTTGTGCCTGTGGGCAGATTTTCCATTTTTCTCCTCACAAAAGGCAAGAAATGGCTTGTTACAGGAACTTGGTGCCACTTGCATCTCTCAGGACTCCCCAAAGCCAAAGAGTTGCAAATTTTCCCAGTCTGTTCAAGCTATGGCTGTTGCTATGAAACTGCCAAGACTGGGGAAAGAAGGAGCCCTCCTCTTGATAATCTAGATTAGGAATAGGGAATTTGTTCTGTAGTAATGAGGATCAGCTTTTGGATCTGCTTGGATTTGGATTTGAGCCATCTTCCCAGGGGTGAGGGCCTGATGTCCATCCAAATGTCCTGATGCTGGAACTCATCTCCATCACAGGTTTGGGCTGCCCTCCAAGCATCAGGGTTAGGGTTAGGGTTTGCAAGAAGGGGATTTGCTCCACATCTTGCTTTCCTCCAACACTCTTTCTGCTCCTGTTCAGGAGAGCTGATTTGAATCCTGCAGCAGCACAGGACTTGGCCATCTGCTGCATCATCCTTAGTCCCAAAATGCAGTGCCTGGATTCCAGCACATATTCTATTTATTTGGCTGCTCTGCTTTGCAGAGACTTCCTGGGCAAAGGACCTGGTGCTGTTGCTTTGCATCATTTGAGCATTTCAGCCTCTCATCAGTGAGCTTGTGGCCCACATTGAGAAGTCTGGGTACTGGGAGGGACTGGTGATGGAGAAGCAGAGCAATTCCAGGCCAGGCTGAGTGGAGCTCTGGTCTAGTGGGAGATGTCCCTGGCCATGGCAGGAGGGCTGGAACGAGAAGATCTTCAAGGTCCCTTCCAACCCAAACCATTCTGTGATGATTCTGTGCCAGCCACCAGGGCCAGGAGCATGCCTGCACCACAGAGCAGCATCTGCAAGCAGGCTTGCAAGTTATTAATTATTTAAAGCAATCAGTTGCTAAGAATTTAAAGCAAACAACAATCAGTTACTGAGAATTATCAATGAGCATTGCTAGAAGTTGTCATTTGCTTTTGATGGCTCAGCTCTTTCTTGCCTCAATGGTCAGCAGGCTCAGGGCTTGATTTCTGAGTGGTGTCCAGCAGCATTTTATCCAATTATAATTTCCAGAGATGTCAGGATGAGATGGGGGCTCAGGGCAGTGAGAGGGCATTTTTGCACAGCTGATTGTGCTTCTCCAAATGCGCATTTGAAATGTGTGTGTGGATTTTTCAGCTCTATTCTGCCTAGCTGTAATCAGGGATGCTGTTTTCAGGTAGTTTTGGCAGCAAAGCCATGCTTTGATTTGGCCAGGGATCACTTGCAAACATGCCAGGAATGTTCATGTAGCTGCAGCCTTCACCAGAGCAGGGGCTCCACCTCCACTGCCCAGCTCAGGATTACAACCAGCAGCACCCACAGAATCCCAGCTCAGCACCCCCACTCTCCTCTGCTCTGCTGGTGGCTTCCTGTGGGTCCCATCATGTCCCTGCCCTCTCCTCCCATCTCCAACCCCACCATGACTCCAGCTCAGTTTCCTAAAGGAAATGCCCAAGCTGACATGTCAGATTTTCCCTTCTTTGAGCCCAAAGCAGGACCTGGTGTCTGTCACCCCAGGAGCAGAGGAATTGGGATATTACCATCGAGCCCTGTACCCAGAGCTGCCACTCACCTCTGTGGATCCCCTCCAAGGTGGGAACTCAGCCTCGTATTTGCAGACCTGATGGCTTCTCTAAGGAGAAAGAGGAGGATGATTAGCAGCAGGGAGAGGAGGCAGCTCCTTCTTCCTTCCTGCTTCCTTTGCTCCCTTCCCTTGCCCTGCCACGGCCTTCCCTGTGGCACAGCCTCCAGGTACTGCCCTGGAGAGAAGGGTTTGATGGCAGGGAGATGTTTTGGTGGCAGGGAGATGTCAGCAAAAAAGGTGACATGGACAGGATCTGTTCCATCCAGCCACCCTGGGTGTAGGTGCTGTAAGCTTTGCTTTCCTCTAGATAACATTTTGGTTTTCCCTCCCTGACCAGCAAATCTCTTTGTGCCCAAACTCACTACCTGTCCAGGGAGTTTTTGGGGAGCTGAGTATGACCCTTGTTGCGTGCTGTATTTTTTTTCATATATTAAATTTTTTTTTGGCTGGAGTTTCTCAGCACGCAGCCACGCCATAGAAACCTACCGAGTGCAAAGCGTTGCATCCCCAACCCGGTGACATCCCACAACTTCCCATGCTCTTCTGCTCAGCTGTAACCACGCAGGAATCTCACTCCTTGCTGGGCTGCTGGGTGGACAACATTGTTCCCCTATTGAGTCATTAACAATGAGGTCATTGGGCTGGAAAGACAATGTCATTCAGCAGCCAAGAACCCAGCTGGCTGATCCCGGTTGTGTCTCATCTCCTATGACAAAGCCACTTTTAATTGACTAATTAAAGCTTTTGCAGGCTCCATCTTGGAAGGGATGACCAAAATAGACATTGTTCTTTGTCAGCATTAAGTCAGGCCAGTTGGCTGATTAAGAAGCAAGACCTTTCTTCCTTCTCCACTTTGCCACTTGCTGTGCAGGCCTTAATTCCTGGTCCTGGCAATGGGAAAACCTCCTCAGAGATATCCCACCATGTGCTGCACAGCAAGTTGTTTGAATGAGGCCCCAAGGACCTCAAGAAAGCTCACCCAAAGCCCACTCAACTCACTTTGGGATGGCCTCTCTGCATTACCATCACACCTTTTGTTGGACACTTTATATTTTGGGTTCCCAGCTCCTGTAGGAGTTTGATATTTTACCTAAACCTATTGCATTGGGGTGCTCCCATACCCTGTAGGCCTTACAAGGACAATTTGATCCCCTGGCTGTGGGCCAAGGGCATTTTTCTTCCCATTTCTGGGCCATCTTTCTCTTTATGTACTTTTTGGATGGTGCAGGGTGGAAAGCAGGAACATGTCCAAGCACTGGCAAGGGATGTGCCCACAGTAAATTCCTGCTTCCCTCAGCTGAGTGCTCCTGCACTGCCAGCACCCTCACCACTCTCTGAATGAGGATGTTTTGAGCCCTGAGACCAGTGGCCACTTCTGCTCTGGACATTTCTTGCTCTCATTGCCCCTCTGAGTAACACCACCCCAAAACCAGAGAATAAATGCCCCCTGAGGGGCTCCACAGGACAAACGCTGTTTTGTGCAGCTACCTTGCCATTTCCATTAAACCCTCAGGGTTTTTTCAGCCTGCAGTGTGATTGTCTCAAATCAGATTTATCTCCTTTTTGCTGCCCAGGCCCTGCTGAGCAGGAACGCTGGGTGTGTGTTTACCAGGGCCGGTGTCCCAGCCCTAAAGCACAGCAGCCGCTTCTTTTGAAGAACACACAAAGCAAGGAAGAGGAGCAATTGTTTGGGAGGAAGTTGAACCATAATGTAATAGACTCCCATGGGATTTACTATTAGTAATTATTTGTATTGCTCTGGCACCTAACCAAGGTTGGGGCCCCAGTTAGAAAGGTGCTGGATCAGCCTGTAAATGAAGACGGCTCCTCTGTCCAAAATCTGTCCATTCTTGCGGGTAGAGATGGGGAAACTGAGGCAGGGAGAGGTTGACGTGTAATGAGGGTCGTTTTAGAGAGTTGTGGCTCAGCAAGGAGGTGAGCCAGCACACAGTGCTTACAGGAGCATCTTTCCTTTCTGGGGGTAAATTCTAGAACATGGAATTGCAAAATGGTTTGGGTGGGAAGGGACTTTAAAGACCATTTCGTTCCACCCCCCTGCCATGGGCAGGGATATATTCCTCTGGACCAGGTTGCTCAAATCCCATCCAACTTGGCCTTGAACACTTCCTCTACTTGTGCTGCTTCCAGTTCCACCTAAGAGGCCATTGGGTAACAAATGTGCTGTGCTGGAGGGTCCTGCCCTGGGACAACACTGGAAAAGGTAGTTTCTCACTGTTTGTGCCTTTAATAAGTGATTTCTGTGATCATGTGTATTATTTTAAGGAGGGGAGGAGCAGGAGCTATCAAAGAACACAAGTGCTTCAAATGGAAACTGAGCCCCACTTCTCCTGGAAAACAAAATAAAACAAACAAACAAACAACAAAACAAAAAGTTAAAGTGGATTTTTCTTTCTGTAAAATGGACCGTTTCAGGAAAGTTAAATAATGAGGCAATTACGAATTTGCCAACAATAGAAGCTGATCAGATTACACGGGCCTGTAAAACCAGGGGCCTGTAAAGCCAGATCGTCACTGGAGCCATTTGGTGGGAAAGAAACTCAGTGCCAGACAGTCTTTAAATAGTTTTGAATAAGAGGGAGGGTTGGCTGTGTCCTTCCCTTCCGAGGCTCTCCCCACCTAAAGAATAGCACCGAGCCTCCTGCCAAGTCCAGCGTGTCCAGTCCATGCCCAAAGGCTCCACTCACAGGCCCAGATATATAAATATATGTAGGTGCTCATGCATGCAATGTGTATATATAGAGCTTCCCAATTATCTGGGAAGACCCCACCCTGAGGGAGGTGTGGGTGCGGAACTGGAGGAAAAAAAAAGAGGTGGGACCCAAAATAGCACCGGCACACAAAGGATCCCAAGGAAATGTGGAGCTCTCCTCACGGTATTGACAGGAAATCTCTGGGCTGCTGGCTCGGTAACCCCGGCTAGCCAAGGTCATGGGGGACTGATCGTGGTGGAGGGATGGATCCTGACATCCACCTTCTGCAAAAATCCTGGGATGAGGGGAGTGAGGTGGACACTTTTATGTCAGTGATGATTTGCAGGTGTCCCAGATGTGCCTGCAGAGGAATCTGTCTCCAACATAGCCTGAAAGAGAAGCAAAGCAGACAGAACTGGGGAGTGATATTTAACCAGAAATCATCCAAAATTTTACTTAGAGAGGCTGGGATGCTTGAGGGCGTCACCAGTGCCTCTTGGAGTTGGCTTCTATGTCACTTGGCATCGCTTGTGTCTTTCCATCACCTTAGAGTGTCAATAAACCAAAGATCTCAGAATCAGAGTACCTCCAGCTGGAAGGGACCCACAAGGATTATCCAGTTCAAGATACTTCAGGTCATCCTCCCTGGGCTCATCCTGGCCTGGTGGTGGGTGGTGTGTGACATGGGCTGGGGGAGGCAACCCTGAAAAGGCTAAAAGTAAATTTGCTGGCTGGAGGGCGTAAATTTGGGCCGATTTGTGACTCATCAGAGGTGCTGGGTACACAAAGGAGGGTGAGGCTCTGGGCCTTATCCTGTCCCCACCATCTCTTTTCCGCTGGTCCGTTCTGTCCTCGGGATAGGCGGGCAATGTCCGAGTTCTGCCCTGAACATGACCCCAGGGGACTGGCAACCTCCCCACACAACCAACAGTGGTGGCAGGAGCAGGCAGAGGCTGTTGCCTGAGGGCAATTCCTGCTGTAAATCTTCGGGGGAGGTGGAGAGGAAAGGGAGGTGCAAGAAGCAGGGGACAACACGTTGCAGTACCACAGCAGCTCTGTGTGCCAGCACAAACTCACCTCCCACTCACCCATCTCCATTTTTCCCCTTGTATAAGACCACGCCAAGGTCTCTCCTTATTCTTTTGAGTTTAGGGTCTCTCTTCTTGTTTTCTGCCCCTAAGGGCTGCAGCTTTGACCTCCTGTGTGCTGGGCCTCCAGCTGAGGATGGCATCCTCAGTTTTGATGCCACAAGTTTGGGCATTAGATCCCTGCTGTTAATACCAGCTTTAATGCCTCTGTGGTCTGGCTTTGTCAGGCTGTGAGGTCCCAGAGAAGCCAGTAGTCTGTCCTTGAGCTTGAGGTTGATCCTTTTCCTTTAGGAAGAGCTCCTGACACAAGAAAGGGAATATTTCCTCCGTTCCTCTTCCTCAGTGCAAAAATTAGAGTGACACTCAAAAAGCAAGGGGAATTTTGGCTGCACAACCAACCCACAGGAGCTCTGCTCCACAAGAGACTTGTGGACCTCATTGCCCATGGATAAAGTCTAGACACGTCGCTGATGCACAGCACCCAACTTGAGTGACATTGGATGTGACAACTCTTCCCCAGTGCCAGCCAGCTGGCAGAGGTTCAGCTGGCAGGATGAGTAGCTCAGGGCCAGCTCCATCCCTGCCTTGCTCAGCATGAACCCAAATATGGACCCAGCCAGCTGGAGAGAAGAGCAAGGCAAAGAATTTCATCCCCCCGTGCCACCCAAAAACTTGTAGGGTGCTCTCTCCTCTGCTTTCTTTGGTCCTGCCTTTCTCCATGGTAAAAACTGAGAAAAACTCTCTCCAGGGAGACCTGATTGTGGCCTTTCTGTAGCTAAAGGGGCTTATGAGAAAGATGGGGACAAACTTTTTAACAGGGTATGTTGCAGCAGGACAAGGGATGATGGTTTAAAACTGAACAAGGTTCAATTTAGATTAGATACAAGGCAGAAATTTTTAATAATAATGGTGCTGAGATGCTGGCACATTTTGTCCATTTAAGCTGTGGATGTTCCATCCCTGGAAATGTTCAAGACCAAGTTGGATGGGACTCTGAGCAACCTGATCTAGTTTAAGATGTCCCTGCTCACTGCAGGGGAGTTGGACAAGATTTTAAACATCTGTTCCAACCCAAACTAATCTATGATTCTATGATGTAACATCAAATCTGACACCAAACAAAGCTTTCCAAGCCCAGGAATTAGGAAGGGCCAACCTCAGCTGGGGAGAAAGGTGTGCCCCATCCCTGATACTCGGTCAGTGCAACATTAGGAGCTTTTTTTCTGGGGACCAGTACCAAATTTATCCTGAATTAACTTTCCTAAAGTGCATCAGCTCCCCCTCCTCAGGTTTAAGAGCTGAGGAGACTTTGATTTGATTTAGCTTACTTCATTTGGGCTAAGTTAAGTAAAGGCTGATTTAAAGCTGAACAAGAGCAGCCACCTGGTGGGTTGTGTGCACTTTGACTAATCCACTCTGAAATCATACCTCCTTTTAATTTTAGATTAATTTTTTTCTGAGTAGACAAGCCATCAGGCTGTATAAAGATCAGTTCCTGTCTCGCGGGCTCATGTCCTCACTCCTTCCCAAGCTGTCTGCAGTGAAGTCCTCCAGGAAAAGCCAGCAAGGGATGATTCATCTTTCTGGGGTGGAAAGCATGGGGAGGAACTTTTTCTCTGTCTTAATGAATAAATCTCTGTCCCCAGACACCCTCTTTGGTGAATGGCAGGGCTGGAGAAAGGAGGTCAGGTCCCCAGGAGGGGCTGCTGGGATGTGACAGCTCAGCCCTCAAGAACAAAGCTGATGCTTTGTCCAAGCAGTTCACAGTGTTGGCTTCTCCAAAGATCTCCTTCCCACCACCTTGCCGACAGCTCCACAGCTCCTTAGTGCTGGAATCAACTCGTGGCCCAGCCCTCAACCCTGGCGAGAGGTGATGAAGTTCCTCCAACCCTTCTGCCACCCCAGAGGTGGGTTGGATCCTCATGTGATCAAGGTGGAATTCCCAATCTGGCAGCCCCAGTCCTTAGGTTCTTCTCATGGACCTGAGATTCCTGTCCAAATTCATAAAAATCTAGAGTTTTAATCTATTTGACTTTTCTTAAAAAAAAACAAAACAGGCTGTTTTAGTGCTCATGTCCACAGACAAAATCATGAAAGACCATCTTAACGACTTACATCACGGAAGAAAAATCCTGGATATTCAGTGTATAACAAAGTTCTGTATTGCAGCTTTCCTGAGGTTTCCAGTGTTGTGTTGACTCACAACCACTGCTTTGGGACAGAAGCACCTGCGCTTTACCTTGACCCAGAGAGATTTTCTGGCCCATTACTGGGTGTAGACCTTGAGTTTCTTACAAAGTCCTGTGTGACTTTTGCAGAAATAGAGGGGTCTCAGGGCTAAATGCACCAGACACCGTGTCCTCCAGTGATGGGTGATTGATGCTCTCTTGATACAGGCCACAAATCCTCCTTCAAAGCAGCAAAGTCATCATGGAACAGCTCCACTCCAATGGTACAAAGAATTCAGGACAGGACAGGAGCGTGGCCACGCTCTGTGTTTTGGAAGGCCTGGTCAGGCTGGGACGTGAGGTGTTTTTGGCTCGTGCTCCCCCCATTTCCGCTCCAGCAGCTCTGGTGCCATTTCCTACACCAAGAGGTGTTTGTGGCACCAGAGACCCCAGCTCATTCTGCAGCCTGGGAAGGGTGCAGGGCTGGAGCCAAGTCCCTTAAAAATGTCATAATGGATGGGATGGAAATATTTCCAGGCTTAGTGGTGAAAAATGCCTGTGGGTTGCGTGGGTAGAGGTGGGCACGTGTGTTTGTGTTGGTTTGATTCCTTGACAACCTCCTGTGAAGGATTTCAGAGCTTTCATTTTCCACAGAGGTCTTCCTGTGTCCTTCTGATGGTTTTTTTGTCTTTCCCCTTCACATTTTAGATAGCCAAATATTTTCCATCAGAAGAGCCGTGGAGACACAATCCTAAATAGGATGTCCTATGTTTATCCATAAGAGAGGCTGGACTTCCCTTTGCTGGCATTCCTCACCTCTGGCTGGAGCTGGCCATGGGATGCAGAACAGCATGGGATGGACCAGTTGGGTCCACTTGAGTGAAAAATGTCACAAATTTTCACTTGAGTGAAAAATGCCACAAATTTCTGGCAAACCCCAGACTCTGAGGAGAAATTCATAAGAGTTCCAAGCGTGGCATGAAGGACAATTCAACAACGATGTTTTTGAGAAGGTGGGAGTGAGGAACACTGAGATATTCCTGTTCCCTCAAACCCACTGTCTGGTCATTAATTAGTGCAGCAAATGAACCCATTTCTGCCTCCCCAGATGTGGTGTTTAGAGGGACTAAGGGAGTGAAGAGGAGACGAGTCAGGGCTGCAGGGAAAGAGGAGTGTGGGGAGGTGTGCCTTGGGATGATTATTTTTAATATTTGTCATACTTCCAAATGAAACAGCAGATGAGCTGAGCTGGCTCAAACACTTGCAGAAAGAGCTGATGGGGAATTTGTTAATGAAGCAAATTTGTCATCAGAAAATGCTGGTTCATCAAAACCTGGGTTCTGGGGACATGTGTTGCAGTCCTGGCAGGAAAAGTGTATCAAGCTGCGGGTGGGTTTCTTGGTTGAAACCAAGGAATAAAATAAATATTGTGTGAATAAAATAAAGCCAGGTAGATCTAACAGAGAGGATGAGGCAGCCAAAGCTCACGTGAGTTTTGCTTCAAGTCCTGCTCTTTGGGCTTCAGGGTTACTTGTGCTTGAGAAAAACAGTGAAAACTTGCATTTTTTCCAGTTCTGGAAGCAGAGTGGCCTTTTAGCTACTGTAGGGATGTGACTCACTGCAAAATGCTGCAGACTTAGAGTCCTCAAGATGATGCTAAAATGCTGTGAGGACATTCTCCAGATCTCCTGCCGAGGGGTATCTCCAGGCTGGCAGTGGAGGAGGAAGCCCTGGATGCTCCTCTCCATCTGAGGCAAAACTGCTTGGGGCTTGAAGCACATTCATTCCCCTGCCCTGCTCCAAGTCCAGACAGTAAGGGTTTATTGGGAAGGGTTTTCAGGGCAGAGGCTGTGGCTGCAGATTCCTTCAATTTGACAGCAGAGAAGAGGGCACTTGTCAGCATCATTACCTCGATCTCACTGACACTTCCACGCACGATGTGAACAGCAGGAATTTGAAGAGTTTTTTGAATAGAGTCTTTTCACAGCGGGACAAAGGAGGTTCCCTGCTGACAATAAACCCAGTGGCTTTAAATCAGAGTCCAGGCACACTCATTTCATAGAACCATAGAAGGGTTTGGTTTAGAAAGGACCTTAAAGATCATCTCATTTCACCCCCTTCCATGGGCAGGGACACCTTGCACTATCCCAGGGTGCTCCAAGCCCTGTCCAGCCTGGCCTGGGACACTTCCAGGGATCCAGGGGCAGCCACAGCTTCTCTGGACAGCCTGTGCCAGGGTCTCACCCCCCTCACAGCCAAGAATTTCTTCCCTTGACCTGCTGCCCACCCTTCTTTGATGCAGCCCCTCCCCAAGTGTTATTGCAGCACTAAGTAGACCCAGCCATTAGGTCTCATCTTTAACATTTTGCAGAGCAATTCTATCAAAACTGTTCTGCAGCAGTTTTTATTCTGGCAGGGGTTTGGAGAGGATGTGTCTGCAGTGGATGATTGGACTGATGGATTAGAGGCAAATGTTCTGGCAGCTGCTGTTGGACCTTTCCCCATTCTCTAACCCAGGAAGCCAAGCTGATCTTTGGCCTGGGTGAAGCCATTTCATAAAGCTGATGGTGAGGCTGGCAGCAAAGGGGTTGGGTGATGCTCATTAGGAAGGCATCTTAAGACATGGAGAGTGCCAGGGTGGTGTGTAAAATGTCCTTGTACCACATCCCCCACTGAAATCTCCACAGGCAACTCAGGAAGACCCTGTTTGGATCCCATCTATCCCTAAGCCGATGGAAGGGAAAGAGCCTCTGCACAGGCAAAATTAAAAACCCTGTGAAGTAACCACTTGCTCTGGTAGCCCAGCTTAATTCCAGGATAAATAACACAGCTCTGTGATATTCTGCCAATCTGATCCCTCTCACAGTTTCAAAAGGAGGTGACAGATTTCCTGTCCTCTGCAGTGACTGGACTCTGCTGCACCTCAGACATGGCTGCATTGCAGTGGGTGTATAAAACCCTCCTTGCTCCCAGGAGCTCCTTGCAATGCAAAGAAAAGTCCAGGAGCTTCCTCACTCACTTTGGCAAACGCTGTCCCCAAGGAAAGGCCACCCCTGGAGCCTCAGCCTCCACTTTGCCTTTGATGAACTCAACCCACTGCCCCTGTTCAATCAGGAAAGGCTGCACAAAAGGGGAGGAAAATAGGAACTTCCTCAGGGCCTGGCTTACATCCCTTCCCCTTCCCTGGGTTGCTCAGGCTCCTTAGCTTTCTCATCCCGCCTTGGGAGGAGCAGGAGCTGGCTGCTGTAAGGCTCTGAGCTGGGCTCAGCCCGCTGGCGTGGGGTGTGTCATCCACCATTTCCTAAGTTATTCTTTTGAGTTTCCTTTTCTCACTATTAATAGAATTTCAGCCAATATCTGAGCTGTTTCAACAAGGTGGACAGGGGGAGACAGGGGGAGGCGTTACCAAAATAGGAAGTGGGAAGCTGTTGGGGAGGGAATTAATCAGAGAGGCTGCGTGGAGAGGGAATTTATCACTGGCTTTGGGTGGGCTCTGGGAGGATGGACGGGACGTGTCCTTTCACTTTGCATTTTGAGCCTGTTTGATTCTCTTTTTGCACTCCAAGCCTTGACCTTTCCAAAAAAGCTTCTCCCCTGAGTGCCTTCCCCAGCCTGCAAAATTCCACGTACTCACTGCGCTGAGGTTACAACCAGAGCATCACTCCATGGCATGGCTAAACTGGAAGAGGGACACTTGAGATTAGATAATAGTTGGAAATTAGTAGGAAATTTCTTCGTGTGAGGGTGATGAGGCCCTCAGAGAAGCTTTGTCTGCTCCATCCCTGGAAATGTTCAAGGCCAAGGCTTGGAGCATCCTGGGACAGTGGAAGGTGTCCCTGCCCATGGCAGAGGCTTGGACTAGAGAGCCTTTAAGGTTCTGTTCAGCCCGAACCATTCTGTGATTTAATGAGTTAGAGGTGGTGCACAGCGCTCAAAGTTGTGTCTATAGCTGCTATTGCGAGGAGCTGTGCCAGCACAAAGCAGCTGACCTTTCCTTTTACATTTTGGGTGACTTTTCACATCCCACCAGCCCCTGACCAGAGAACTCCCTCACCATCCCCATCCACACCCACAGGGGCACTTCCAGCCTCCCAAACGGGCCGAACAAGCCCATCTGGGTAAATAGCAATAAGGGAAAGTTGTCTCCCGTCCTGGCTGTCCCCATCCCAGACACACTGTATCGCAGGCCCGGCCATGGGATACACGTATCCGGACATGAAATCATGTTTTTGCAGCGCACTCATTTCCTCCTGTTTGGCGGCTGAGCCCGCGGATGCGTGCAGGGCTCGCGCCTTCCTCCCACGGATCTACCCACACCCAGCACCAGAGGTTTGGCTTTTCTGAGGGACACAAAAAGAGAAGCACAAACCAACCTTTAGACTCACTGCAGCCAAGTCAAAATACACCCAGTAGCTGCTAAATTGCTCTCATCTTCCTTAAAACGGGGAATTGGTGACAGTCCAGAAAAGAAAGAAATCAAAAAAGTGGCCTTGGCGTGCCAAAATGCAGCCAGGAAGGTCACGGGCAGGTGGGTTTTTTCTGCCTTCTGGGAAACAGGGTGAGGGACTCTGGCTGAAATTCAAGTGGACTTTCTTGTGGGAAGGGTCTCCTCCGAGTAAGGGGAGTGATAACTTGGAGGATCCCTCCTCCATCCTCCTCCTCCTCTCTCATAGATGTCTTAAATCCTTTTATCTCTGGGCTCACGGCATGAAGGGATCACTTGTCCCCTGCAAAAGGACTTACTGTATCTTTTGTGAGTGATTTTCATGCTGAAGGGGCCCCAGACATAATCCTGTCCTGTCTGGCTGCTCTTACCAAGGGTTTTCTCCTCCTTCAACCAGATCCTTTTCATTTCTTGTGTTGGGGACAGTTGTCAGGCAATACTGGCCACCAGCCCAGGCAAACAGGGGCTCATTACCAGTTATTACCTCTGAGTCCACCACTGAAATTTGGCACAGGTGACCAGCAAGGGAGGAAAAGATTAAGAAAAACCCATTTTCTGGCATTTGAAAGAGATACAGTACATGTGGAAGGAAAACAGTGACTCCTGGGACTGTGGTGCTTGTTCTGTACTTGTTCCTGCTTTGGAATTAAGTTTGCAATGAGTTTGCCTAAGCCAGGTCTTCTGTGGGTGGTGATCCTGCAAGACACCAAAAAAAAAACCAAACAATTTTTCTAAATGAAATGCATTTTTTCCCAAAGCTGCAGTGAGACAGAATCCCTGGACAAACAACAACATTAAGCTCAGAGCAATAAAGCTGCAGGAAAGTACTGAGCCCCGTGACTGCAGCAGCACCTTGAGCAGCAGCAGTGAGAAAACAGTTTAGTTTAATGCAGCAGGATAGAAAAGGTACATTTTGCTGACAGAAAGGTGCCCCAAAACCTGCAGGAGGGGTGTGGAGATGGATGGCTTTGTTCTTCTGTGGGAGAGGATCTCACCCAGCTGTAGCCACAGCTCCTCTCCACTGGTGTGTTGTAGGTCCAGCCCATGATGCTTGATCCCACTTAAATCACTGGTCCTGGCTTAATGAGGAAGAATAAATGGATTTTTAACATCTCTTGACCTTAGTGAAGAGGAACTCTAGGAGAGGATGCAGAGATACAGAAAGATAGAACACTAATGAGATTTTTAGGCACCAACTTGAGTCTTGATTCTTCTCCCAGTCTTTTTTTTTTGGGGGGGGGGGAACTGTGTCACTCTGTGTGCTCCAAAAATGACCCTGCTACCACCCCAGCCAGGACAAGCCTGGAGGATCTCACCAGACCTCTCCATTAGCAGAACAACCCCTTGCTTTGGGCTTTTGCCCTCAGTTTTTTGCTAAAAGCAGTAAAATCCTATCTGTATCTCCCCAGGATGGGACAGGAAAGTGCTGAGGCAGGGATCCTGGTTCCTTGGATCACAGGTTGGTCCCAGCTGGCCACCAGGACTGGCCCAGAGCCAAAGCATGGTCCTGTCCCTTCTCTTGGACTGAGTTGAACTGAATTGTCTTTTTGACCTCTGTTTGGAGCCTTTCATTTCTGCCCCTCTGGGATGAGGCTGGGGCTGGAAGAGGAAATGAGAGCAGTGGGAGATTTCCTCCTTCCTTCCTTTCTTCCTACCCTTTCTTTCTTTACATCTCTTTTGTATTGTTTCTACCTTTAGGGAATTTTTTTTTGTCCCTCTTTTGTTGTCAGACCCCTTGTCAAACTTTTACACCCTATTTATGGGACAGACCCATGTTGTGGCTCACTGGATTCCTGGTCTCTCCCCAGCTTGGTGCAACCATCACTGACAATTCAAGCCACACTAATTGATAACAGAACTAAGGGGGTGGTAGATCAAAGCTCCCTCCTATCTTTGGCACCTGGGGTTTATCTGTCAGGACCCTGTGATGGTGTTTTACTTCTTTACTTCTTCTTCTCCTGCAGACAGTTGTCAGCCCATAGGAAATATGACTTATCTCCACAAAAGCCCTTTTCCTGCAGATGTAATGGAAATGTTTTCTCAAAGCCAAGTGTTTCCTAAAATAATTCATGCTGCTACTTTCAGTTACACTCACATCTTGATTGTGTTTCCAGGAGTGGCTGCTCTGGGTGGCTGGTGAGGAAACCATGTTTTGGGAGGAGATCTGAACTTTTACAAAGGCATGGAGTGACATGACAAGGGGTGATGGATTTAAAGTGACAGAGATCAGGGTTAGATGGGATATTGGGAAGAAATTCTTGTCTGGGAGGGTGGTGAGAACCTGACACAGGGTGCCCAGAGAAGCTCTGGTTGCCCCATCCCTGGAAACATTCAAGGCCAGGTTGGATGAGGCTTGGAGCACCCTGGGATAGTGGAAGCTGTCCTTGCCCATGGCAGAAGGGATTGGAATGAGATGATCTTAGAGGTCCCTTCCAACCCAAATCAGTCTGAGGTACTGTGATCCCCCTGAAATGGTCAGGCAGTTGTTTGAGCTGATCAGTGTAGGTACATTCCAACTGAAATATTCTATATTCCTTTCCCCTTTCCTTTCCTTTTTCCTTTCCTTTCCTTTTTCCTTTCCTTTCCTTTTTCCTTTCCTTTCCTTTTTCCTTTCCTTTCCTTTTTCCTTTCCTTTCCTTTTTCCTTTCCTTTTTCCTTTCCTATTCCCATTCCCATTCCCTGTTTGGATGCCTATGCAGGGCCCAGCTATTGCTCCTCTGCATCCTCCAAGCCCGCTCTGCCCCCAGGCAATTCCCACATGAACCCAAACTTGTTGCAGCCTCCCCATCCCAAATCCCACTTCCCAGGTCCTTCTCAAGCCAGTCCTGACATGGTGGAGTTAAATTTTCCCACCAGAAACTTAAGCTTCACCAGATCTATGATGCACAATCAGTGTCAATAGACAGGCTCTATAAGAAGATATTTTGCCTGTGTGCCAGCACAGAGGAACAAAGCAGATCTCTGGAGAGCAGCATCAGGATAAAATCAATCCTTGGAAGTGGGACTCCTGTTTTGGAGGGTTGGAAATAATATATGAGTTCTTCATGGGGGAAAAAAATGATAGCAGTTCTTCTGCACAGTCCCCAAATGGAAGAGCCTTCTACCCAAATCAGGTCATTGCTTTGACTCCAGAGGGAACCATGGATAAACTGGCTCAGACCATGTTTCCTGAAAGGTGAAAAACTGGTCAAACTTTTCCAGGGGTGAATTTGAGCAAGAGCCCAGAACTGGCAAGAGCAAGAACCCACTTAGGGATATTCTCAGTGGCCACTGATGGAGCTCCTGCAGTGATTACAAACAGAAGAATAGACCCAGGTTTTTATACTTGTTTAGCAGTGAAAATACCCCGTTTTGGCACTGCAGCACATTGCAGAGCTCTCTGCAGTGGGAGAGTTCTCTCTTGTCAGGTGAATTGTCCTTCAGCTGCATCCCCCACTGAGGAACAGCTTCATCATTTGAAAGTTTAAAGTATTCTTCAGAAACCACAGATCAGTTTGCATGTGATAATATGAGGTAATTGTTTGGGCTTAATGGTCTTGGAGGTCTTTTCCAACCTTAATGATTCTCTGATTCTGTGTCACCTTATCCCTTCAGGGATGTGGAAGACCCTCATAACAGGGATGGACACTTGCAGTCAGTGCATCCCTTGGCTGTCCCCTTACAAGGGCTGGATCTGCTTTATTTTGGGAACCACTTGCAGGGCTTTGCATGGAAGCTGGTGGACTCCCCATCTGAGGGAGGCCAGTGTCCTGACACCCAGCCTTGTCCTTCTGCTCTCGCTCTGAACTCCTGTGAGTTTGACTACGTTTGGAGGCTCTTGTCCTCCACTGCTGTACTTCCTGCTGGACACAGTGATATCAGAACACAGAATTTGATATGACTTTGGTGAGCACAAGGCAAGCCCTGAGTGAATGACTCGTGGTTTATACCAGCGTTTACTTCTACAAATACACATTCTGAGGGGAAACCAAGGACAGTTTCCTTAGTTCAGCGTTTACTTTGGCATTTTTACTTTTCCCCAGGTGTCAGCTCTCAGGATGATGCAGATTCTGCAAGCCCACAACAATCCTTGACCACCACAACCAGAGAAGCCACCCCGATGATCACACCTGCAAGCACTGAAGAGACCTCAAAAACCTCCCCTACATCATCACCGACCACAGTCCAAAACGCCATCACCACCACCACCACCACCATCACCACCAGCACGGCTCAGCCTGCTGTGGTAGTGACCACCTCTACTCAAAGCACCACCACCGACACCACAACCAACCCGAGAGCATCATCATCCCCCGCTACCATAACATCTACCTCACAGTCAGGGACCACCCCCACAACAACGGGGACCTCATCGCCTGCCATCACCAGCCCATCCCACATGTCTGCACAGGAGAGCTCCTCACACAGCATCACTACCCCCAAAACCACCTCTGCTGCAAGCTCCACTGCTTCCCAGCAGCCCAGTAGTACTACAGCCAGTGCAGAGAGCTCGGGGATCACCACTGCTGCAAAACCCATCACCACTAATGCAACCACTCCTCCAGGAGCTGTAGGGGCTGCTGGCACATCCTCTCCTGCCGCAGAGCCTCAGGGAAAGCAGCCTTTGGATCCTTTGCCTAACACCACTGTGAGCACCACAGTGCAGAGAACTGACCCTTCCCAAAGCTCCAAGGAATGTGCTGTCCCTCCTTCCCACTGTGCCACCGAGCAGTCTCCTCCTTCTTCCACTTCTCCAGCCCAGGGACCGATCCCTTCCACCAGTCCTGGAAGCACCAACACTTCTGTTACCACTCCAATTGGATCCCCATCCCTCACCACCACTCCGATGTCACAACCTGGCAGCAAAGACACGGTCCCAAAGCCAGCCACCACGACAGCTCCTGGGGCAGGTAACAGGAGACAGGAACCTTGGTTTCTTCTGCTGGGGAGGTCTTTTTGTATTTTCTCTTCCTCTGGCTACCTAAGCATTCCCTGCCATTATGGGCTGTCACCACCTTGTCTCATTTTAGGACTTTCCAGCTCAGTTGTCTGTGTGACAAGCGCGTGTTTAGGTCCCTGTTGTCCTCAGTGGAGGTCGAGTCAATGCAGTCAGTGAAATTCAAGGAATGATTCAACTGGCAAAGCACAGGCACTGGCTTTTGGATGGACCTAATGGTGCCTGAAGCACCATCAGCTGCAGTGGCTCGATCTTCAGTGACGGCGAACGGGCGCAGCGGCGATGGGTTGGGGACTGACACGGGAGAACTGGGGAAGCAGTGTGACAGCCCCCGGAATGCTGCCCATGGGAGATCCCTGGTGCAGCTGACAGCTTAGGAAAGGCTGTCTGGGCATGCACAGAAAATGAGCTTTAGATGACTAAGGAGATTTTGTGGCTAAACTCTGAGTTTACAACCCCTGAGGAGTCTGACTTTGGTAGGACGTTCCTCAGTGCTGTGGGAGGGCTTTGGCTGCTGTCTAGGCAGCATTAGGAATGTCCATGTGCTGTTTAGGACCTTGCTGAACACCAGTAAGGTGTTTTCTCTGACCTCCCGAGTTTTACAGTCATGTTAGCTCCTGGGTGTCCTGGTGAGGCACAGTTCAACCTCCCAAATTGGCATTTTGTCTGGTAGCATTCACAGGGAATTCACAGACCCTGTGGGACCCTGGGGGCTCCATGAAGCCTTCCAGGCTTGTCTGGGATTGTGGGCTCAGCTCACATCTGGCTCTGAATAAAAGCTGTGATCACATTGGAGCCCTTCATTATCTTCCCCTGGAAAATGCTCTTCTTGACCCAATTTCCAGTTACCTGGAATACAGAAGCCACTCAAAAACCATCTCCATCCCCCTCAGCTTCTCAGCTGTTGGCATCACTAAATGGGCCAAGGTTTTATTGCAGGGCCATCTTTACTGGCTTCCCTCAAGTCATGTTTTCATGTGTGGGCAGGAAGAGGTGAAATGAATATTTTCATGAAGGATGTTTCTTTTTCCTTTCTTTCCCCTCCTGCTCCACAGGACTGTTCTCCACTGAAGGATCATATATAAAATTATGCTAATTCAAATTGTGCTTCGAGCATTAAGCCTGAAGAGGTCTAAAAAACCCTTTATATTTAATAAATAGCTGGCAGAATGCATGAGAAACAGATGGCTTTAGAATTAATTCTCTCCTGGAGCCTTCAGAATGTGTCTGGGAGAGAAATATCCCTCATCTTTTCTGTGGAAGAGGCGAGTCCCGAGAGCAAACAGGCTGTGAACATCCTGTGGCATTTTAATTCTCTTTGTCACCACTTAAGGATCAATTAGGAAGCCAGGGATGAAGATCCATGTCTTCAAAGGGATCTGGGGAGGCAGGAGGCTGCTGTGCTCCTTGCCCTACTCCCACTGCACAAAGAATTCTAAGATGGTACAGAGCTTAACCAAGTCCTTGGAGGTGACCTCAGGTATCAGAGACACCTGAATGGGGCTTTTAGATTTGGGACTTATGCCCTTCTGGAATACCAGGCAGGACACCCCAGGCTGCCTCCTGTAGAACCAGGCACTTCTTCTAAGCTTGGCACCCTGGAATTTTTCCATGGAGGTGCAGTCAGCAGAGGTTATGGCATCACATCCCCTCCCCACAGAGGTGGGTGGCAGATCCTGGGTAGCCAGGTCTGCATCTGTTGAGGAAATCTCCATGGAAAATATCCCAGATAAAGTGAAAGGAGGGTCACCCCACACTTCTGAGTGATTACCCAGCTACCCACACACAGCCATCCAATGGCCTTTGGTTCCTCTCTGATGAGTTTCAGCAGCAGAAAATAAAATCAGTAATCAGTAATCAGATTCCTTCCATATCAAAGTTAATTTAAAAAATATATAAAATTTAAGAAGCAATCTAAAGCCTCTCCATCCTTTGACACAATGAGCTTCAAGGCAGGACTAGAGATGGAAACTGATTTTGAGGTGATCCCTCACAGGGCTGTGCCAGCTGTATCCTCTATACTGTGTCAGTGTCTGTCTGCTTGTTTTTTGGTGCATACTGGGGAGCCAGGCCAGAGTACCCACGGTGTTGGATCTACATCAGCCAAACCCACCAGTACCTCCCAGAGCCCTACCCAGCCTCCAGCCTCGGGGGACCAGCCAGACCAGCCAGAGAGCTGCAGTTCTGGCCAACAGCAACCCAACATTTCTTCCCCAAACAAGGTAATGGCACCAAATGGGAAGGTGGGCACCTCTCAGAGGTGTTAATTTAGCTGCCATCCCACGTGCACGTGGAGTTTGTGGCTCTTCTTGCTGCTTCTGTGTCAGAGAGAGAGGGATGTGCCAGCAAAAGAATTCCAGGTTGTAGAATCACAGACCTGTTTGGGTTGGAAAGGACCTTTAGAGGTCATTTACTCCCATCTCTTGATCCTGGAGCTTTCCAGAGAAGAGACAATGAGGATGGAGGGGGAGCATGTCCAGGGGAGGGGTCTGGAGCAGCAGGAGCCACTGGGGGAGCTGGGAGGGCTCAGCCTGGAGAGAAGGAGGCTTGGGGGAACCTTCTGGCTCTCTACAACTCCCAGAAGAGTGCAGCAAGGAGGGGGTCAGGCTCTTTTCCCGGGAAACAACTGATGGACTGTTGGATTGGTGACCAACTGTCCTTCCAGCCTTTGTCCACTACTGAGAGTTGCTTTCCTTCTGCCTTTCCAGCTCATCTGTCACGAACAGGTGCAACATACCAGGCCCACCATCCAGCTGAAAGAACCCAGAACCTGTGTAAGTACCACCTTTTTGACTTCCACAGAGAATTAGCAGCTGTTGGAGGCTCAGATTTTAACCTGTGGGGCTCTGAGGATGTGAGAAAATGCTCAGAAATAAGGGGATTTCATCTAAGATGCAACAAATGTAAAATGGTGAATGCAAACCCATGTTCAGCAGTGTCACCAGTGGGGAATGTGGCAGGAGGACAAGAGGCCAGTGTTGACTTCTCCAAGTAGTAGGACCAGCTGAGCCCACCCAGGTCTTACAGAAAGACAAATGGAAATTTTTAAAGGGTAAATCTCTCCCTATGCTAGCAGGAAAGCTTTTTGCCTAAACTGAAGGGCTGGAATTTTGTCCCAAAACCCAACAGAAAATATGAGATGTTCCTCCAGAGTTATTGTGCACTTGTGAGATCTTGTACCTCACTCTGGGGTAAGGTGGCATCCAACTGCAGAGCAACTGGGAAGCAGAGGAGCCTGGAGTTTGGGACTCACTGTGCTCCTCAATGCTCTCTTAGAACCCTAAAGAGAGAGGGAAAAAAACTCCATTTCACTAGTTTCAGACTCTCTGCAAGACCAGGGAGCAGCAAAATGTGGTGGGAAGGCTGGGGGCAGGCAAACCCAACCCAGGATCACACACCAAGACCCTTTCTGGGGGGTGGACACTGTCTGTTGGGGTTCCTGAGGGATATCCACCCTCAGAATGGTTCTGGTGGAAGCTGTGAGCTTCCTGCAATAGGGAAGATGCACTATACTGATAAGTTCCAAATAGGAAGAAGTTTTAAGTTGGTGATAAAGAGGAAAAGACACCAGTAAATGGCTGGTGAGGTCCTGACAGACTGACTGTGGGTAGGGCTCAGGGGTGGGTTTTGGCATGATAATGCTCTGGTTTCTGGCACTGTAAGCAGTGGAAAATTGGCACTTCAGGGACCTTCTCACAGCCTGTGCCATGGGCAGGGACACCTTACACTAGACCAGATTGCTCCAAGCTCTGTCCAGCCTGACCTTGGACATTTCCAGAGATGGGGCAGCCTCAGCTTCTCTGGACAACCTGCTCCACTGTCTCACTATCCTCACAGTAAAGAATTTCTTCCTAATATCTAATCTAAATCTCTCCTCTTTTAATTTAAAACTGCTCCCCTTTGTTCTGTTACTCCCTGTCTTAAGCGAATCACAAAATCAGCCAAGTTGGAAGGGATTCTCCAAGTGAAGCCACACTGTGTTCACAAAACCCCTTCGGACACATTGTGAATGCAGCTACTGACCACAGCAGCTCTTGAAATTCCCTGTGCCTGGGTGATGGCCCTGCCTGGCAGCCCTGGAAAGGGCTTGGACCTCCCAGCATCATCCACTGTGCTCCTGGAGGAGGGAAAGCACCTGCCTGCTGTCTGTTGTCATCTTCCTACTCTGGCTGCTGCTGGGTGTAAATGCTCCTTGCCCACACACCTGCAGTAGTGGTGATGTCCTTAGTGATGCTGCTCTGAATGCTGAGGATGATTCCAAGGAGGGACCTTATTTCCATGAAGCCCCAGCAGGATGGTCTCTCCTGAGACCACCTCCTTCCCCATGTGATGTCTCGACACGGCTGCAGGGTCATGCTGGAAAATCTTCTCATCAAATTTTCTATTGAATATATAATAATATTCAATCAGATTGACAAAATCCAATTTTGGAGCCTAAATGGACCTAGGACCGGGCTGGTGTTTAAAGCTTCCCTCCTCCCTCTGGGCACAGTGATGTTCCAGAGCTGCTGTCCTACCCATGGAGTTGTACTGGGAGGCTTTTGGAAGCAGGGGTGGTGAGGATGGGAAACATCAGCAAGCTGAGGGATGGGCAGACACAACATCTTGGCATCAGCCTGCTCCAGGGCCATGGAGCATTGGAGCTGGAGAGCCAGGGAGTCTCCCACCCTGCTTCCCTTTGATTCTTCTGGGTGTAATAACGAGCCAGAGCATTGTTAGCACAAAATGCCAATTATGCCCCAAAACAGCCACAGAAAGGCTGCAGGGCTGCAAGGGTGCATCCTCCCATCCCATCGCCCTCCTCGGCCGCCAAAGCGCCTCCCCTCAGCTCACCCTTAACTTTCCACTCGTTGTATTCCTGAAAATTGCAGCCCATTTTGTGCCTCCCAAGCCAAGCAGATAACAGAGAAATGGCACTATCTGGTTTCCCTGCTTTGTAGGCCCAGTAAACACGTCTGTAGCCAAATCCTGACAGCAAAGTGAAAAAATCCTCTGCGTTTCACAACCCGTGGGAAAACAGGAAAGTGTGTGCTATAAGGAGGAGTGTTCCAGAAACAGCTCCAGTCCTGCTCCGAGAACAAGCCAGAGTCAGGGTGGCATTGGACTAAAAATTCAGATCCAGCAAGAAGCCAGGGCAGAGTGGGGGGACCAGTGGTGGGGGACATGTCTGGGTCACACAGGGCAGGGGAGAGGACAGTGCAGAGCTGCCCACCCCATTCACAGCTGGGCTGGTGGGGCAGCACCAGTGATGGGGGTAACGCAGCAAACAGCTGGGACTGAACCCAGGAACTGCAGAACTTTCACCCCACCACACCTCACTTCCTCCAGAAAACAAGGAACTCAAATTATAAATCCTTAAAAAAAAGCCAAATATAGAGCTGGTACCACTTTGTAGGTGTTTCACAGGCTGCTTGGTTCCCTGCATCCTTCCTCTTCAGGTGATGCTTTGAACCAACGCTGAACAGTTTGGTCCATGCTCCCCCACCTTCTCCTTCCTTTGATTACAGCAGGACCTTAATGAATTTTTTAATAAGGCTTATTAGCTCAATACTTTACATTCCAGAGGATGACTTCTTCCAAGGTCTGGCTGACAAATGCATTTTCAGTTGGGTTTCTCCTGCCTTGGAAGGGATAGGTAGATGGATGGATGGATGGATGGATGGATGGATGGATGGATGGATGGATGGATGGATGGATGGATGGATGGACACTCTGCTCCTCATCCTAACCCCAAAATGAGTTAGGTGAAGCAAGAAGAGATGATGACAGAGGTGGCTGGTGTAGCCTGATTTGTGGTTCAACCACACAGCCCCGCGTCCCTCTCCCAGGTGCTCCTCCTCCATCGTGTCCCCCAACTGGACACAGATGTGTCCAAGGAGGTGACTCAGTGGATGTTGGGGAGCACCAGAACCTGCTGCAGTGGGGGATGCAAAAACCACCGCAGGACCACTCGAACCCTCAGGAATTTATGTGTGACACCCACCGGTGTGGGGACACAGGACGGTCCCTGGAGCAGGCGGAGGGACTCCCTCACCGAGCAGGGTCGTGGTCCCCCCTCACCCCGTGCAGCTGGCGGGGGAGGTTTGTTGACTCAAGTGCTGTTACCTCATTCGGGGATGTTGGTTTTAGGTCCCCGCCAGTGTGGGAACCGGATCCGAGCTGCTCGGCAGCGCCTGTCAACTCCGGCCAAGGAATGCGAGCGGCTCTGGCGGTGGAGGGGGAGCTGCCGGGGCATCCCTGCCGGCCCAGCGGCCTCACCCTGCCCCTCTCCAGCCCTGGAAAGGGCCAACTCCTCCAGTTCACCCTCTGAAGGGCTTCAGGCACTGCTCACCAGCTGCCACTGAAGTGGTCTCAGCGAGGTTTTAGCCTCGCATCCCATTTCCCTCCCCACCCAAAAAAAGGGTCTTATTTTCCTCCCCATGGGGTGGCAGGGGAAGAAATAGATTACTGAGGGCTGGGGGAAAGCAGAGCTGCGGCAAAACCACGGGAAGGAAGATGCAGGAAGGCAGCAGAGGCTTTCCCTTCCTCTGCCAAGCAGAAAGTGCTGCACAGACAGGGACTGGTAAATCACAGGACATTCCAAGCGTAGGAGCACAACCCAGCGTCCAGACGTGATAAAACCACCAAGCTACAGCCCCCTCCTCTCTGTCCTGCTGGGAACCAACTTTCCAGGGAATGCTGCCCTCGGGCTGGGGCAGATTTCCCATCCAGCTCTTTTCCCAGGGATGGTACAACCCCATAGAGGGGCCCCGGGGAGGTTCTCCCGGCGCAAAGCAAAAGGACAGGCAAGGGACAGTGGCCGTTCCCAGGGACAGCCGGGGCCTCACGATGCTGAGCTCACCCTCGCACTGTACCCGGGGCCAGCCTTCCGCCCCGGCAAGTGCATCCTGTCTCCACTGCTGCTTCCCAAATATTTAGATAAGATGGGGTGAGATTAGGTGCATCCCTGAGCCGGGCAGCTCCTATCCCAGCTCCTATCCTATCCCTGTTGGGATGGGAGGGGAAGGTTTGGGGTGATGGAGCAGGCAGGAGCAGAGCCTTTCCCAGCCAGGCATCTCATTTCAGCAGGGATTAAGGACTTTTACACACAGGATCACCTGCTCACGAAAGACTTGTGCACACAGGAGCTGTATATACAGCACCTCTCATATAGGCCAGGTCTGTGCACAGAATCATGGAATGATTTAGGTTAGAAAAACCCACTAAGATCATGAATTCCAACCATTAACCCAGCACTGCCAAATCCACTGCTAACTCATGTCCCCAAGTGCCACATCCACACCCCAGGATCTGTGCAGGCAGGAGAGTGATCACTTCAGTGAGTTCCCAGATGCTACAAAGCATCGAGCAAAAAACCTCAAGAACACCCCAGAGAGAGCGTGGGCTCCATCCACCCCTCTCCCATCTCTCCACGATGCTTTGGTTTGCCCAGAGAAGCTGTGGTTTCCCATCCCTGGAGGTGCTGAAGGCCAGGCTGGAGGGGCTTAGAGCAATCTGGTCTATGGAAGGTGTCTCTGCCCATGGCAGGGAGTGGAACTGGATGATGTTTTGGGTCTCTTCTAACCCAAACCACTCCATGATTCATTCTGTGATTCTATGCAAAAGCAAGACACACTCTCTCGCTCTTCCCTGCAGAGCTGTGGGGAAGTTTTAGGCAGGACAGGGACCTGTGTTGGTGGGGACAGAGGGCAGAAGGGCTAGAGATGCCTGTGGGGGAACTGTGGGGCTGCACAGCCCTGCCCTGCTCCCGCTGTGGCTCCCTGGCCTCCCCAGCTCCCCCACCCCGCTTCCCTCAGGGACCTGCTATTCCTGGAACACCAAAAGCTGCTGCTCACAGATAAGGCTGGTGCAGGGCCCCGGTGAGGAACGGCAGCCAAGAGCTCAGCTTCTTGTAAAGAAACTACTTTTAAACTTTTCCTGTTCCCCGGGAGGGCCGGAGGCAGCCGGGGAGTGCACAGGGACGAGGGAAGATCACAGAATCCATTTGGTTGGAAAAGATCTCTGAGGTCACCGAGTCCAACCTATGACCCAACACCACCTCGTCCACCAAGCCATGGCACAGAGTGGCACATCCAGTCTTCAAGGGGTCATTCTATAAGGATGGGACATCCTGCACCCCTGGCGATGGGGCGGGACGTTCCTGGGCAGTCCCTGGGTGGGGGAGCAGTGCTGACCCTCGCTGTCACTGCAGGAGCAGTGGAGGACTGTGAGCAACAACTCCTTCTTTGAGATCTTCTGCTCCACGGCCCAGCACGTGTTTGATGCCAGCAGGGAGTGGTGCACGGTGATGCTGATGACCTGCAAGAGCCCCTCCCTCCACTGGGCCGTGCAAGTGGCCCTGCACCGTGAGTATGAGCCCACCCTCCTGCTGCAGGGGGACAGGGTGGCACTGGGGACACCAGAGCTGGAGGCTTGGCAGAGCCTTCAGGTACATTAGAGCTTGGCCAAAGGGCTCTGTTCTGCCCCATCCCAGTGGTTTGGGAGAGGCACAATGATCCCAGAAATGAGCACTGCGCCCCAAGGAATGCACCAGATCCCTCTGCCATGTTGAGTCAAGGCAATGACCAGTCTCCAGGAGGAAGAATTCCTCCCAGGTGGTTAAAACTGGGTGCCCAGTTCAAATCCTTCCCCAAATACCATAGACAGGAACTTCTTGCCCGTGTCAGCCCTGTTGGGATACCCAGCCCAGCCTGGGTGTGCCCAAATGTTGCTTTAGGATAAGGGTGCCTGGGAGATGGAGACATCCTGCTGCCCTGGCATGAGGGGGATGAAGGCCTGAGCTCTATCCTGGTCTTACTCATCATCAGAGCAGGAGCTGAGTGGGTGATCCAGACTCCACATCCAACCTCAGGGAAAGCATGCAGGCACTGGGGACTAATCCTTGAGGAGCCAGGTACAGCCCCTCACTGGGCTTACTCGTAAATCATCCACTGGAGATGGATGGTGGGGCCTGGGGGCTCTGGGGCTGTCCCCCTTCCAGAAGAGATCCTGGCTCCTGGTCTGGCTGTGAAGCACCTGCAAGGGTTGGCTTCATCTCCACACATCTTCATCCACCTCCTCCGGAAACGGGGTCACCCCTCTGATGAGGGGATGGTGGCACAACCTGTCCCTGTCCACATCTTGTGCTCACTGAAGCCTTTTTCTTGCCCCAGGTCCCTTGGACTCTGAAGAAGTCCTCATGGAGCTGAACAAGGACAGGTTAGAGGAGGTAAGTGGGTCCCTGGTCACAGCACAGCTGCCCCATCAATGTCCCCATTGGTGGGTGGCACAGGAGCCTGACCTGTCCCTTCTGTGGCAGCTTGGCATCGCCAACATCACCTCTGACAAAATGATGGGGGACATGACCATCAATGACCAGTTCAGCACGCCCCTGATCATCACCATCATCACCCTGGCCGGGTCCCTGCTGCTCATCGCTGCCATCTACGGCTGCCACCAGCGCTTCTCCCAAAAGAAGGACCAGGTAAGGTGGCAGGAGGATGGGACAGGTATCCCAAGACCTTTTCCATCCCAGAAGCATCTTCAGGAGATGAGGATCATCAGTGTTGCTGTCTCTGGAGACATCGTGGCTTGCCCAGTGGGCACCACCCCAGGTTGTAATTTTGACAACAAAGGCTTCCTCAATCCAAAACCCCATTCCAAAAACAAGCTGTACCCCTCCAAAAATTTCTTGAAACACTTTCAAAAGTAGTGGAGCTGGGTTGGGTGCCAGGGAGCCCCAGGCTGTGTGCAGGGAAGAAGGAGGGTGTCAGCAGGAGGGGCATCGACACCGCAGAGCTCAGCCTTTGCAAGAGCTGGGCCAGGGCCAAGTTTCAGAGCAGCAGCAGCAGGATTTAAGGAAGAACCAACACAGAAAGAGAAAATAATGTGATTTTTATCTCAGGAAGCAATCCTAGGTGATTTTAGTGTAGCATCCACCTGCAAGGACTGGCCATTCCCACGCCCTGGGGCACTGAGGTTTGCACTGGTCCCAGCTGCTGTTCCTGAGGATTTAGCTCTAGGGCAGACAGAAACAGAAAAGGAGAATAATTATGAAATCAGATTATGCAATCAGGGTAAACCACCCTCCTGATGGAGAAGCTAACTACTTCACTCCTACTTCAGATCAGTTTCCCCTGGACCAGCTCATCCTTTCTCAGTGATCCCAACCTCTGCCCCATGGGAAAACAAGGGATAAAGCTTTAAATATTTACAGTGCAAGGGAGGTGAACACAGGAGGGAGGGAAGAGCAAACCAATGCCCTTGTCAAACTTGTTTGTACTTACCAGGCTTGATTTTTTGGGAAGAAATAGGGGAAGAGGCAAGAACTCAATAAATATTTGACCTGCACCGTGGTCCCCTTGGAGCTTCCAGGGTTTCATCATCCCTTGCATGAAACCACCCTGGCTGGGGTGAAAAACATCCCACCAGGGACAGATATCAGCATAACACCCCCCATCTTGTTCAGAAAATGGGTAGAAATTGGGTATTTTTAGTGATGGGAACATGTGTCCCTAAAATAACCTGGTGGAGAGGAATAGGTACCAGTACAACTTGGATGTTCCAGAGGTAAATTCCCACAAGGCACAGGATAAAATAGCAAAACCAAAGCAAGGGATGCCATTTCCAAAAATCAAACACATTCCTCCTTCCTGGCTTTGTTTTTGGGTGGTTTCTTTTGTTCTCCTTCTGTTTCGTTTCCAAAAATGACTTGAAAGTTTTTTGTTTTTTTTTTTTCTTCCCTATTTTATTTTTTTTTTCTCCAACCCTTTTCCCCCCCCACCTCCCTCCCTGTTGTTCTATCTTGGAAATACCCAGAACATCCACCCTGATGTCCCCGGGTTTGATGATGGACATGTGGCCCTGATCTTTAATGTGAGTTCCAACACAGGGATCGGAGGGGCGGGCGCCGCGTCCGTAACACCCCCAGCTCTCACCTCCGGCGCTTGGTAGGGCCCAGTAGCTTTTAACAGGACTAAAGCCCAGCTTTACAGCCCCTTTCCCCTCGCTGCATGGCTGGAAGGTGTCTTGCCATGGTGGGAGAGCATCCCACAGTCCCCACCCTGCCACGAGTGACACAGGGGACTCCCAGCAGCGCCTTTGCAGCCCCTCTGCCAGCGCCAAGCCCTGCGGTTTTGCTTCTCCATCCCTCTCCTTCTCCATGGATTCCCTCCCACGCCTGTCTCCTGACATTTATAGGAGTACTGTAATAGAGCAAGCTGTGAATCCAGGCAGATTTTAACAGGGCTCCCCAAAAAGGGCTGAGCAAGGACTGCAGTTCCTCACTGAATCCTTCCAGGGAAGCATGGGGATGAAGGACCCACCAAGAACCCTGTGCTTCCCAAAAAGGGCTGAGCAAGGACTGCAGTTCCCCACTAAATCCTTCCAGGTAAGGATAGGGATGCAGGAGCCCAAGTGAATGCAAAATTAGGATGGGCTGGGGTTCTGCCAAGGGATGAAGGGCTGATCTGCAGCCTGAAGCACATCACACTAAAGGATCAGGGTGATAAAGTGTCTGATTCCATCTTTCCCTGCCTGGTTTCCACTAAGAGTTCCAGAATGAGGAGGGATAATGCTCAAGATCTGGCAGGTGGGAGCTGCCCCTGAGTAAAGGAGAAGAATAATAAAGCAACTAAAAAAGGACAGTGGTGGATAGAAAGGGGAGGGGAAGAGCAGATTGGAGGTAGGGAGGCAGGAGTTGGGATGCAGTGTTGCTCAACCTCTTCCCCAGGTCCTGGGTGGAACAAACTGAAGCTGGCAGCTGCTCCTGGAGGTTTTCCACATGTCTCTGGCTGCTCTTTCCTCCTTCCCATCATCAGCAGAATCTTCCTCTTGCCAGCTCCATGCTATCCCCTCGCTGCCCCCTGCCTCAACCTCACCATGAAAGTCTCTATATGTAGTTATATAAATCTATACAGGGCAGCTGTCACAGCTGGCTGGGAGGTGACACAGCATGGCCAAGGTGTTGTTCAGTGGGGTTTATGGTTTTCTTTCCTCATAGCAGCGCCTGACCGAGGAGATGCAGACCATGGAGAATGGCTACCACGACAACCCCACGCTGGAGGTGATGGAGACCTCCTCTGAAATGCAGGAGAAGAAGGTGAACCTCAACGGTGAGCTGGGGGACAGCTGGATCGTTCCTCTGGACACCCTGATGAAGGAGGACCTGGAGGAAGAGGAGGACACGCATTTATAGGATGCAGAACTTGATCAAGAGAAAAACAACCATCCCCCAAAAAAACCCCATAAACCCTACACACACGCACACAGAGCTCCAAAACAAGGCAAAATTCCCCCCAAAAAGCAAAAAATCCCTTAATGAACTGATTGTGGCCCCTTATGCCACCCCATGGGGTGCAGGATGGAAGAGGAAAGGACATGAGAAGACACCTCTGGGGCACAACACAAGCTACTTTGGTGGCCACATCTGGCCAAGCATCCTCCATCCCCCACCCACCTCCCACGCCACACCTGACCAGCCATGGGCAAACAGGGTGGCTTTGCTCCTGAAGAGCTGCCAGTGTCTCCTCCAAGCATGTCCCCTCCCATCCCACATCCAACCATGCCAGCATCCTCCAGCTACCGAGAGACTCGAAAATCAAGAGATATAAAATAAATAGGACGGGAGATGGAGTGCATCTGACAGCAAAGCAGCACCTGGCAACTACAGCTCGACAAATCCTCTGGCCCACGCTGTTTAGTCATCACCCTGCCCTCCCTGACACCCAGGTAGTGAATGAAAAAAGCTGGAACAGCCTGTTCCTTTTTAATCCAGTTTCCAGCCTCTCCCCAGAGCTGAAACGCACAAGAGCCCCTCAGTGTGCCATAGGCAAATGGATGCATCCGGACCCAGCGGGATGGCAGGGATGCAGCAGTGCCAAGTGATGCTCAGCCCCCATGCCAAGGGCTGAGGAACAGATCCTGCACCCACCCAGAGACCAAGAGAGGTGCAGCAGCTTCTTGTTTTGAGAAGATGAGATGGAGGGAGAGGAAAAGGAGGAATTCCTGGAGTTCAGCCCTCTTAGGAAGGGTGTGGAGAGCAAGAGCAATGCAATAGTGTCTAGCCCAGGTGTGATGCTGGGGGTTTAGTGGTGCAGGAGCCCAGCTCTGGTGCTGCATTTCCCTCTGGAAGGACCACTTGCCTTCCAGGAATTACACAGCAGCATCTCACAGCCCTCAACCATCCTCCACGAGACTGGGACATGTGCACCATGATGGTTTGTGATTTTTGAGGGCACATTTTCCTGTGTGAGCAGCAGAAGAGGTAAAAGAGCAGCAGAACGTGAGCCAGGGAGCTTGGTGGCATTCAGGTGGCCTTGGTGTTTCACCCCCTCAGGGTTTAAAAGCTCAGCCTCAAGCTCTTCTTCACAAGCCACTAAAATAACAGAGACATGCAAAGCAACTTCCAGCCCAGCAGCGAAGCTGGGACTGAGCTTTGTCCTGCAACCCTTGGTCTGTCACCTAGGTCTCCTTTTGCTGAAGCCTTTAAAGGGGAGAAGAAAAACATGGCTGGACTGAGGCCATTTCTGGATTTTGACTCCCCAGAACAGCCCCTAAATGGCTCTTAAAAGGCTGGGGAGAGTTTTATGCCTTTGCTCTGGTGAAGCAGCTCAGTCCTGGCAGAGGCAGGGATCATCTTCCAGCTGGGGTCCATCCTCCAGCACACGAGGACCAGAAGGTCACTTGGCTGAGTCCCTCTCCCAGCGTGAGGATGGTGCTTGTCCCAAACAAGCCAGAGGAGCTGCAGATAAGAGCAATGCCCAAACAAGGCCCTTCTCCTCTGCTTGCCATGAACCAAGGCACAATGGGGAGATTTCCTCTGGGCTCTGCCACCAAGTCAACCCGACTGGGATCTGCTCCCACGGCTGCCCTGAATGAGGGGAAAAGCAGAGCCAAGCAACGGGAAGCTTGGAGAAACCCTGGTGGAGTTGGGAGTACTCAGGAAGGAGGGGATTGGGGTGTTTTGCTCAGCCCCAGGACAGGCACTGCAGAAGATACAAGTGGCTCTTCCCCCTTCTGTCCTGCACCGAAGGGCAGAGTCTGAAGTGTTTAAACCTTTCTATTTTTGTATGTAAATATTCCTGCTATTCATTAGCAATGTATTCTGCACACTTCACTTACCTGTGCACTGCACTATGGGGAAGTAATTTTGGAGGGGAGGGAAAATAATAAATAAAAAAAATTAAAAAAAAATTAAAATCTTCAAAAATTAAAAAAAAAAAAAAGAAATAAAAAGCTAAAGGCCAGCCTGGTAGGAGATTAAAATTTGACGGGAATTTAAATTTGATTTAAAATTTGAAGCAGAAAAACACCTCTAGCCCAGGTAAGTTTGTGCCACAGCTTTGTCCCTGTTCTGGCAGCATCAAGTTCAGCTCTTGAACACGGCCACGAGGCTCAGAGAACGGGCCTTGGCATCCACTGTTGCTCTTGTGAGCATTGTGGCCTCCCAGCTGCCCTGACAGACAAGCAGCAGGTCCATGACCTCACATTTCTGTCCTTCCCAGAAAACAGAGACAGTGAAAGCACAGGGCAGCAGCGATGCTGTGGCCACCAGGGCTGGGAGCTGCCATGAGGACACCCCTGGCAGGGCATCTCCAGGCTTTGGCCATGTGCCTAAAGATTCCCCCTTCCCAGCAAAGAGATGCCAAAGTGCTTTAATAAGTCAGGTCCAAAGACTTTCCAAGAGAACCCTACAGAGGCTTGAGATCAAGTAACCTTAAATCTTTCCGAGCAGAGACCAGTGAGGATATTAACTGCTCAGCAAGTGCTTATAGTGATTTATATTTGAATAGGAATTGTACATTTATTTATTTTTCCAGACACCATATTTTTAAACCACTAATATTTTATAGTAGATTTTCCTTCCCCTATTTAAAAGAACTATTTCCACAGGAAAAGAAAACAGTACTTTTTTTTTTTTAATGTTGAGAACATTCTTTTTTTGGAAAAAAAAAAATCAGGTAGGAAATGCAGCAATGAGCATCTTTGGCCTTAACCCTTCCCTTCGTAGACTGTAGCCATAATTGTTAGACCAAAAATAATAAATAAAAAAAAAGATTTACCGAGGCATTTCCTCCCTCCCTGCCCCTCCTCCCTTCCCTGCACTCCTCTTCTCTCCCCCAAAACAGCTTTAACATCCCACACATTGTACAAAGAGATTCCTGCTCTTACCTTTCGGCGAGAGCTTTACAAGCAGCTCAGATGTCCTTGCAAGAGACTTTTCTATTTTCAGATTCACGAGGAAACGTGTAAATACTTTAGGAGCATTTTATCTCCCGCTCACAGTGCCGTGACCCAGCTGATGAGGTTGATACTGTGACTGCTGCCTACAGAAGACACACAGAAGTCATAATCCACGAGGGACTGGAGAGGGAAAACCTAATTCCCCAGGTGGTCACCTGTTGAACCTTGCACATATAGTAGAGCTCTTACGTACTGTGTGTAGCAGCACCTCTCACGGGGACAGGAGTCTGATTTACACTGGAATTTACTGAGGAACTGGATTGTAAGAGATTATTCTTGCATTTTCCTACAAATATATTTTGAGAGCATCATGTATTTCTGTCAATAAACATTCTTATGTAAAAGACTCGTGTCTTTGGATGAGTGAGGATGGGTGGGCAGGTCAGAGGACAAGTTCCAGGGCCACAACTTCTTCCTGCTCTGGAGAGGCTCCATGGGAAAACACTGGACCAGCTGGAACAAAATCCACCCAGACCTTCAAGGCAGCCAGCCATGGAAAAGTCTCTATTTTTCCTGTGCAGAAGGAAGTATTATAGTGGTGGAAAACCTATTAAATTTAAAAAAACAGAGGACTAAGAGGGGTGGGAAGCTGAGGTGATGTAAGGGCACTCCCACCACAGCCTGAGCACTTGTTTGAGCTCTTGGTGCCTTCAGGCTGTCAGAAGGAAAGGCAACTCACCCTTATTTCTGCATTTCAGCCTTACTTCTGCATTTCAGCCTAACTGACTCTGGCCTGCAGCCCCTGCTCGCAGTCAGGTCAGGCTGTGGAGGAGGGAATCAAACCTCACACATAAAGCAGGAGAGGCATCACCCAAGGGCAGCAGGGGGGCAGCAGCAGTGTGGGCAGTTTTTGGCTCCATTGGCCTCCGTGCACCCAAAATAAAACATTTTGTTCCAGGTTAAGTTCCTGCTTATGTAAAGAAAAAAAATTTAAAAAAGGGGTTGGTTGAAGACAGATATTAAAAATCAGCCACAGCCTATGTTCTAATTCTGTGCTCTTCCCCAGAAAAAGTTCCTGTGACTGTGTGGAATGTGCTGGATTTATGGGATACTGACTGAGCTCATCAGTGAGGTCAGGCAACAGGGCCAGATGCAATGTGCCACTAGTTTCACAATTTCTCCACCACTAAAAGAGCTTCACAGGCATTTTTCCACTCTCTGAAATGATGTGAGAACAAAGAGATCTTAAATCAACGCTCTTGCTAGCATATACATTTTTATTAAGAAAAAAATGAACAAAATACATTCTCTCCTTATGTACATTACATACAACATAACTACATTTGTAGATATTCCTTGTGTCACTCATTCATTTATGTACAGCATGGGGCTCACACACCAACCCAGGAATCATCAAAGATGATTTATGCCAAGGAAGAAAATTAACACTCCAGGCTGAACAAAGATCATCCATAAAGAAAAGGGTGGGAAGGGGAATCACCAGAGTCCAGGGAAGATGCCTGTAACCACCATGGGCTCAGCACAGGAGCAGTCAATATTTGACCTGCCTAATAAAACACATGAGCAGTTCACAGCTTTCATCACCCCACAGATGCTTCCTTCCAGCCCAGGACTGTCCACACCTCTCAGCTCAGCTCTCCTGTGCTCAGGTGTCCCAGACAACAACTGCAGGACAGACACCAAAGGGAATCCAGATGGACACCAGAGCCTGCAGGATTGCTGGGGAGGTGCAAACGCTTCAAGCTGGGTGCCAAAACAGAACAGAGAGGCCAAATTGTGGACAGGGGGTGGACACTCACACTTCCAGCACTAGGGAGGGAGAACCAGCTTTTGGGGGCCACACTGGGGTGTAGAGGACAAGATAATGAACACTGAAGGTCCAGACAAACAAACCATCACACACTACAGTGATACCATCAGAGTAGAGGCAACAGCTCAACAAACAGCTTAAAACCCCACCCCAATCAGGTGATGGTGCCCAGCCAGCTCACTGGTGTTTGACCCCAAGCTACCCAGGTCCTGTCTACACCATCAACTCCCCTAAGAGGGGCAACTGCAGCAGTTTCAAAGGGCAAACATTTAATGAGGCTCAATAAACCCAAAATGAGACACGCTGCATCTCAGCATCTGAATGCACAACATGCATAACACCACCAGCCCACAAGGATGGGAATGCCACCTCCAATTAATTGGGAATGAGCCCACAGACTTTCAATTTCTATCCCTCAGCAAAGTGGTCTGCGTGGTTTGGGGCCTTCAACTTGCAAGACTCCCATGAACACATTTGTTTGTATAATTAAGCTCTTTTCCCTGGCTTATGGTCTCCCCAGCACCCCCTCATTTCCTGCTGTGGAGGAGGGAGTGCTGGAAGGCAGCAGAAAATTCAGCTTTAGCAAATGGCTACAGCTACTAATAATGAGGAGTTTGTTTTCCTTTCCACTACCCCGCATGGCAGCTTCTTAAGTGAAGAGTGTTTTGCACATCAAAACATCAACCAGAGGGATGGGAATGAGGAGGGAGAGATGAAGGCAATATTCACTCTCCACTGCTCGTTTGCATTCCCGATGACCACAGCAGACAGGAGGGAAAAACAAGTCAGCAGCACAGCTCCATTTTCCCCTTTTAAGAGCTGAGGTTTTATCAAAACCTCAAAAAAAACAAAAAACAAAAACCAAACAAAAAACAAAAATCACTTTTTAGCCCTGAAGTGGCTTTTTTAATGAACAGACCCTGTTCGCACACCGCAGCACTTCTCTATTTAGTGAAACACTGAGTAATTGATTGAATCCCTTGGTTACTAAGCCAGGATATTTAAAGTATATTTTCCTGTCACTGGGGAGTAAAACCTATCCATTGCTATTTGGGATGTGGAGATGACTGCAACCACTGGAGCCACTGTTATGGTCTAGCCTACCCACCATCATATTAATTAAAAAGCACCTAATCTCCTTTATTCTAACTGGAAGATTTCATCAGAAAGCTCAAAAACATTTTTAGGTTTTAACAATCCCTTAGGGCAGCCAGACCTGATCCAAAAGCCAATGGTGCTGCACCACCTCCAGTCTGTTTGAGCAGGGTTAAGCACAACTGGCTTCCTCACAATTGCTGTGGAGAGAGCAGAATTTGTACTATTCTCTCTGGTGTCTGGGGTAGAAAGGGGCCAAAGCTTGAGGTGAAACTCCAGGACTAGAAGATCCTGATGTTGCATCACTTCTCTCTGAAAAAGAGCCAAAGAATCCAGCTCACATTGTAAAATCAGCTCTAAACAGCAAAGCTACTGTTAGGAGAGTCCTTCGAAGCCCTTCCACAAAGACAGACCACACCTTACACATCTACTCACAGCATCCCTGTATTAACACCAAGATTATTTCTCTTCTCATTCCTTCTATCCTGCAGAAATAAACCAAACACCCAATACCTGTGAAAGTTTTGGGATGATTAGAGCAGGTGCAGGAAGCTAGGACAACTTAAGGGTTGGTATCATCACCTTTTCCTTCTTGGGAAAAGAGATGGGAGGGAAGGAGCATCACAGTGCTGAATGTGAGGCCATGGAAGGGCATAAGTAAATAAGTGTGTGCTGCAGTGGGAAATCATCTCCCAGGCTTCCCTGTTCTTACCCAGAATGAGAAACAGCCCTGGAAAGAACAATGTAAATCACAAGGATCCTTCCTGACCGTTTCAGAGGCAGCAGGAGGAGCTTTGCAAAGGAAACAACTGGAGTATGATGTGAAGAAACTGATGCCTCAATACCCACTATGCAGCTCTAACCTTTAATTCTTCCATAGGTACCCATTAAATGCAGAGAAGTCTGAAGCATTTTAATAGCAGTGAACAGCCACGCAGGGAAAGAAAATTCAGAATAAATGGGGGAATAACCAAGGGGTCATGCTTTAACCATCACACCTGCTAGTGATAAGACTTTCCTTTCAAAATTAGTAGCAAACCCAAAAATCTAACCTGACAGAGCCAGTTTTGAGCTGTTCATTCACATCCCTGTTTCCAGAAATGAACTGTGATTCCATGCTGGAGCTGAACAGTCGAGTGAGTTCTGACAGCACTCACACTCTCCAGGTCATCAGTAAAAGCTGTGCTGACTTACAGCAAACAGCTGGAAGCCAAGGTAACGTGGAGCTGTGTCTGCACCAAGCATAAATTGAGATTTCAGGGTACCGAGGTGATGCACTGACAGCAGCTCCACTGGAAGCACAGCACTGAATTTGGGTCACAGCAGTATGTGGAGTTCACCCCTATCAAACCAAACCCATGAAAGGAAAGCAGACAGCAGCAGTGTCTTATCCTCAGGATTTGTGCCTGGGGAAGGTGCTGCCCTGCAGAGCTCCTCACCTCAGCCACACAGCTGGAATTACACACAACCCACGCAGCCACCGCACCCTCCTCGGAGGTTTAGGATGTAACCAAAGCACACGTGGATAATCCCAAACTCCAGCCAGCTCTGTGACCTCTGCCCAGAATGCTGAGGGGATACCTGCTGGCATCCCCATGAGGCTCTCCTGTAGGACTCTCCAGCAGCAATAAGCAGGTCATTAACTGGCTTCCACTCCAAAACCATGTTTGGATCCATTGCCTATGGACAAAAGCATCTGGAGTCAATTTATCCAAGCACTGAGCCATGGACTCTTATCCTGGTTCCAGTACAGTTAACCTACTTTCTCCACTCCAACTTTTCATTATACTAGAAGCTTTCACTAAAAGAGGGATTTTGCCTATAAGCCATTACCACAACTTGAATAATCTTCAGTATAACCTTTTCCATGACAGGATATGATCGGGTCTCCCACTCCCACAGGCATTTAGATACACTAACAAGCTTCTGACAGCACATTTACATTTCAACAGTATTTACAGCTTATATACTACTAGCAATCAATAGAACAAGTCATATAGCTGTTCTTAAACTCTCCTCTCACAAAATAAGACCCATCTCCAAATTAACACATGTACTTATTAAAATAGGCCAAGCTCAGAGTTTCTATAACCTTCCCCCTAAAAGAAAACACCAATAATTTTAATTTTTCAACTGGGTCCACCTCTGTTTCTGTAATAAGTACAGCTATAAAACAACACAAGACTTCCAGAGACATACATGAACTGCTTTTACTGTCAGGACTTCACTTGACAATAGCCAAACATTCCTTAACTCTGAGCCAACTAATAAGCTAAAATTCAAAGCATACACGGGGACTTCAAAGTTTCACAAGACATTTTTCCACTTTTAAAAACAAAGGGACCGAATGGAAACGTATCTACTAATTTTTGCCATTTTCCCCAGAAGTGGCAGAGCATTATATCAGCAGAATTACTGCATGTACAGAGATGGAAGTTGTACACAAGTTATTCAAACTTAAAAGTTCACTCAATAAGCTCTACAAAAGTATTTATCGATTCTGAAATGCAGGAGGAAGCAAGAGAGCTGATAGTATTTGTGTTACAGGTACCTGCCACCCTCCAGCATTTGACACAAGCAGCATCAATGCTCATCTTTATCAGAGAGATAAAGTTGTAAGAGCAGCAAACAAGTTTGAAGCATTCCTCAGGACTCTGCTCTGAACCCATCGCTCACCAGCACAGGTTGACACAGCACGGCCAGGTCAGCACAAAACTTTGGGACAGAGAAAACTCCCCTCAAAAAATCTGCACACACCAGGAAAATGGTTCAGCAAACAGCTGTTCCACAAAGCCCTATGGAAAACACTCTTCCAGAGTCATTACTCAGCTTTGGAAGGAGTTTCTTCTGGAAGAAGGAATAGCTCATGGAGCCCTGGACACTCGTGGCTGCCAATTAAAGAAACACACAGATGAGCTGTGGCAATCCCTGGCCACCAGCCCCACACCTCTGCCACCCTCCTGCAAATAGGTGGGTCGAGTTAATTTGCTTACTGACTCCTCAATCTTTAAACTGTAATCATTAATCATTCAATTTTCAGGCTGGATAATTATTATCAATGACCAAAAAGTTTCAGCAGTTTCATTAAACTTTGTCGCTCCACAAAGGGAAGCTTTTCTATGCTCTTTAGCAAAAATTCTAATTTCACTCCAGTTGACACTGCACAAGGCAATGCCTTAGAAAAGCTTTTCCAACTGGGTGTTCCCAGACTGATTTTCCAAAATAAGATTTTGCTAACTGAAGTTCTGGTAGGAAGCCTCAGCCTGATCCCTGAGCCAGCAGGTACCTGTGTACACCCAGGTGCCCAGGCAAACAAAAACCCAATTCCAGAGGTTTATTTACACAACTGGGTACAACTACCTTAACTACCCATGCAAGATGCCACCCAGGGAAAGGGCAAACTGGACTTTTCCAAGACAAAATTCTCCTTCCTCATTATGCTCAGCAAAAGGAAGATATTATAGGAATAAACATATCACAATTATCTTTAAAAGAGCCAGAAGATAACAACTACAATTAATTTCAATGAATATTTTGCATCACCCTTCAGGCCTTCCCAGGACCAATACTAACTAATGGGATCCTCAAAAGAAAAGAGGCAAAAAGGTGGCTAAAGTGGTTATAATCTCATTTGACAACAAGTAACAAAGTCCTTCTGCCACATGACAACATTTTGGGTCACACTGCAAGAGCAGAACATGCTTGAAGAAGTAATTTTGGGAGAACTCAACAACTTCTACCTCATGCCTACTATGAGGGGTTGTATAAGACAAACATTAACAAACTCACTTAATTCTACCTAATCCAAGTGACCAAAAAAATTAATTCTGAAGGGCTTTATTTCTCCAAGAAAATGCATCACTTGATAGGAAAAATATAAAGAATAATTTCTTGTTTTCCAAGGAGATGATCCACTAAAGGGTACTGTAAGGATCAGAGTCAGTGAAGAACTAAACAGAAAGATTTCAAAGGATATTTTTTAAAAAGCTAAGCCAAGAGTGAAGTCTGGATGTCTGTATCAAGTTTACCCCATCCTGACTTCCTCTAGCTTTAAAAGACATACCAGAACCTTGTAACTTTGGCTTTAAAGACCCAAAACATGATGAATGAGTCCCTCTCTGACAAGGAAGGATGCTTTCCTCCGCAATACCTTATTTACAAGTTAACACAGAATTTACAGATAGAACTACTCACTGTAGTGCAAAGATTATGTGGTGTCAAGTTCATACACAAAGTCACCTTATAATCTAAAGTAAAGGCAAATAGAGTATGTTTGTCTTGTCTAAGCTAAGGAGCAGCCTCAGACACAGCCTACAAGCAATGATGGTGAGGTTCAAAGACTTCTCACGCACAGCTCAGATATTTATAACCTCGCATGCACTGGGCTGTGAAACATTTTCAGGTGGCTGTTTTCAGATCCAGTGGGTTTCTTTACTGTTTGCATTTTGGGCTTTTTGTAATGAGCACATCAGATGCTTTTCTGGAATATCATCAGTGTTTTTTAAAGATCAGCATGCAATGAAATTCAAACTACCTGTGTCACTGCCTGACAACAAGTGGCTGATTTTAAAAGGAAATTTATACTTCACTGCTCAGAATTTTTGGTTAGAATTTAAAACAGGTAACATAGCATACATCAATGCAAAGAGATCGTTTGACTCCTAGCCTTAAGGACAAAAAGAAGGAAAAACCCTTGGCAAAGCCACAAGAAGCCTTCCCTCTGGATTAACCTCTCTGGCCACATGGTGCCTCTGCTGCTCAACAAATACTGCAGAGCTGAGCAAAGTTTCTGCTGGTTAATCACCAGCTGTAATCCATGAACCGTGCTGGTGCGAGCGGCATCGATCTGCTCGGGACAAAGGCAGGTCAATATTTGATCATCCTGAAGTGCTCTCGTTAGCTGGGACTGTCAGTCCTGCAGAAGCCACGTTCCCCTGGCTCAAACAAATCATTGATTTGCACGATGCTACAGAACACAGAGCCGAGGCTGCCGGGCTCCGCACGCACCCCCGGCGCAGAGGACAATGAGTTTGGATCGAATTCCTGTCACACAAATCAGACCTGACACGATGCACTGCTCACCAGCAACACCGTTCACAGCTCTGGCTGTTCCTGTGCTTCCCCTGCCTGCCCACCAGGGCTTCTCCACCAAGGTGTATCTTTTGGGTTCTTTTAGCCATCCAAGGTGGACACATAACAGTTTATGAAGAGCTTGGTTAATTAGAGAACTGTCACAAAGAGTATTTAATCACCTGACTGAAGCTGAGGATACACAAGCAACGAGATCAAGTGGTAAAAGGAGCACAGCAGCACTAAATTTAAGTACTAAAAGGTTGCAGAATTTTGGCTGGTTGCATTAAAAGTGCTCATTTCAATCTCAATGGAAGCAACAGCTCAGCCGGAATATTCCCCCACTATCTACATTTGTACTGTACAAACCCTACGTTAGTTAACAAAGCCTCAGCACAGGTAGCACACCACAAAGCCCAGCAGTGATGTAAAACTTTCCGTGGCAAAAGGAAAAAAACCTGCCACGTTCCAAAGAAACAATTTCATCAGATTTCATTTCCCACACCGAGTGGATTCTTCTGCAGACATCTGATTTGCCATCCACTGAAGTGCACAGTGTCTGAACAGTCTCAAGTGACAGGTTAAAAACACTTCATTTGTACAGTCCTCCCTGAAGACAAGCCTGGCCTCTGACATACTGTTCCTTTCTAAGTGATTAAACACTAGTATGAGGTTTTGAAATTTATTTCTAATGCACCAGGACTACAAAAGTCACACAAAGAACATGATAAAGAGGCAATACAATCAAAGCAAGCAGACACTCGAGCTCTGAAAAAGACACTTGACTAACTCTTTATTTCAAGAGTCCAAATCATCTTTGCACACACAGGACTTCCACCAAGTTCAACAGGAGCCACAGCGGGTGCAGCAACGATACCTGACTGGCATGAACACTGCTGGACACAAAGTTTTGCAGTTTCATATAAATATTTACATCTGCCAGTGTGTACTGAATGCTCACGGACACTGAATGCAGAGTTTCTAATGCTGGGTATGCATGTCCTTCATTCAACCTCACAGTGCAGCACCAAGCCCTTACAGTGTTTATAAAGAAGGCTTTCAGCAAAAGGAAGAATACATTTTCTATACATATGCATCAGCTCATTTTCAGAGATTTATGCTAAGAAGGCCTCCCTCACATTCAGATCTAGGTCTAAAATGCATTCACAAGGGAGCTGCACTTACATGGGAAGGAGACAAGCTGTTGGGAGCAATGCCCTGTACACATACACACAGACAAATGCACACAGAAGCACATGGAAACAAAGACAATCTGCTTCAGAAATCCAACCCCCGACCTGGGGTCAGGTTTGCAGAGGTTGGAGGTGTGTGTGGTGGAAGACTCAGTTCTGCCAGGCTCGCCAAGGACCCACAGGGTTTCTCAGTGGATAAGCACAGCAGCAAAGAGATCAATCCCTGAAAAGGGGCCCGTGTGGGCGGTGACTGCACTCCCGTTTTCCAGCTGTATCTCAGGTTCCCTCTTGCCTGCCAGGCTTAAGTGGAAGGCTCCAGAGAACAGGAGACAGGGATGTAGGTCGTCAGTTTAGATGGAGTCTCAGAAGCAATTAGACACGACTGTCAGCACAACTCTGGGAAGAGGAGACAAGACGGCTCGGAACACACGCTCGCCTTCCCACAACACACCATGTACAAGACTCAGGACATAAATTACATCATCTCAACACCTGCCAGTGTCCTGCCACCAACTTATTCAGCTGCTGAGGATGGAGTTGTAGGATAAAGCAATACATCAGGACTAGCTACAAATGAGGAAAGAAAAACCTCTTCCCCCTCGTCCTCAGGAAACGCAAAATAAAACCCATCATCTTTAATCCCAGACAACTCACAAATCTCAAATTTTCCCCCATAGGCAAAAAGATAACTGCATGACTGGGTTTTATTTCTTTTTCTTTTTCCCCCACCTTTTCATCTTACATTTGCTAACTCAAAATCCAAAGTCAGAAAAAATATATATATTTAGTCAGAAGTATGTCAGTTACATTTTATTAACCTACTCCAAGGGAAAAGCTCCAGGGATTCACCATACAAGTATAAAACCCCTTTCAAACACCTAGGGGTTACTATATTAACTTCATCCCAGCAGTCAATCAATGCAGTAAAAAAATTAAAATACTGAAAATGGATGCTTTTCCCCTCTTCCATGTGTCCAGTGATTGCTCCATTACAGAGTGATGAGGTCCACCAGGTTGCCTTTAGGAGGGGTCATGTTGTCTGGGAAGAAGTTGACTAACGTGTCAAACAGCTGAGTTCTCTGGGCATACGTGTGGTCAACATCTGAAAATCCTGGGGGAGGAAGGAAAGGGGAAAGTAAGTCACTCCTACCAATCCCAAACACTCAGTTTAGCTGTGGAATTGTCCATTTGGGATAAATGTTAACAGCTCCCTCTGCCTGCACTAACAAGGCTGCCAGCTCTCCGTCCCACTACTGTGAGCACATATACAGAGATTATGTCACTCCAAGCCAGCACTGCCATCAAGATGCCATAAAAAGTAATAAACAAATGCCTGTCAAGCTCACTGACAGCCCTGAAGAAACAGTGGAAGCAGGAGTTCTCAGGGGACTGCTTTGATGTCCCAGAAAACATAATCCATGTAGCTATTTTTATTTGGTGCCTCATTTCTTCTGTCCTTGGGCTTTCTTCATTATCTTCACTGCCATAACCAGAACTGCTCCTAGGACTGCTTGGAGTTTTCCTTGAGATAAGCTCTGCTGACAGCAGGAGTCCCAGCTCAGAGTTGGTATTTACTCACTGGACTTGCACCTGGCTGCATCTTGGCACACAGGAGCTTTGCAAACCAGTTTCTGGAGTGCTGCCTCCCAACACGGCAGGGTTTGGTTTGCATTGTTTATCCAAATACTACACTAAAACCATCAGCAAGAACAATAGGGCAGGCACACAATGATCTCCTCCACTTTGGATTACTTCCATCGCTGCTATCTCAAAGGAATGCTTTTTAATTCAGTGAACTCACTCCTCAGTTAATCAAAGTCAACCAAGTTAATCAAATCAAGGAGAGCTGGGGTTTTTATTTTCAAAGCGCCTCTTGATGTACATATCTTCCTATCTGTAAACCCAAAATCTGGATAAAGTATTGTGCTGAGTCAAGAACTAATTCATCTTTTGAAATGCTCAAAACTAGGGAAAAGTTCTGAGCGTGGTGAAGCACTGGAACAGGTTGCCCAGGCAAGCTGTGGATGTCCCATACCTGAAGTGTTCAAGGCCAGGTTGGATGGGGCTTGCAGCAACCTGGGATAGTGGGAGGTATCCCTGCCCATGGCAGAGGGGGTTGGAATGAGATGATTTTTGAAGGTCCCTTCCAGCCCAAACCATTCTATGAGTCTATGAAAAATCCAACTTTTTTGAAACTTGGGTTTCCTTTCTTTAAAAGAAGTTGATCCTAATGGTCAACTTGATGTCTTCCAAACCACAGGAACTCAGCAGAGCTTTCTCATCCAGCAGGGCAGAACTGCAGTGGGCTTTAACCTTCCCTCAGTTTCTTACATTGGGAATTATATCTCCATCAAAAACTGAAGTCATCCATTCTCTTGGCGAGAGCTCAGTGACTTGAGGACATCCCAGCAGTACAAGGATGTAATTTCTGCCTGTACCTTTCCTATAGCTCTGATGCTCTGAGATCTCCCAAAGAGTTAACTGGACAAAGCAGTGAAACAAATCATGGCTTTGGCTCAGCCCTCCTGTTTCCAGCCCTTCACGCCACTGTTTTCTCCACTCTTGACACTCTGCCCAAAGAACTCGTTCTGCAGAGAACAGAGCGAACCAAACTACTCCAGGAATTGCAGTTATCACAGCAAACAGAGCCGTAGCCATGCTGTGAGATTCCAAAGTGACATGACAGGAGGTGCTTTATTCTGACCAAAGCTTCTGTTTACTTGGGTAACAGTGAAGGATCAGATGTAATAAGAGACACAAAATGATCCCGGGAGGCATTGGTTTAAAACCACTAATGTTGACAGATGTTTTAAATATGGGCTTGAGGTATTGGACACTGGTCATTATAAATAACCTCTCAAATGTCTGGGTAGTGGCACTTTGCATATTGAAAAGAGCCTGCAATGTTGATAGGAACTATAACATTTGATATAAAAACCAGTAGAAACTAAGAGTAATTATCAAAGGGAACATCATGTAATTCCTCTGACACACAATACTCACCAAGAGTCGTGAAATCCGAGCCAGATTTAAATAATGCTGAGGCAAGAAGCTGAAACTGCAGAAGAGGTAAAGGGACAAAGAAAGAAAAAAGTGTTATTAACCACAAAGGCAAAAACCCCAAGAGATTCACAGAAGTACAAGAAGCTTTAGAGTTGCTGTGTTTTCTCTACAAAATCCTCGTAACTCCTGTGCCATACACATGAATAACAGCAGCAGGCACTTTCACATGAGCACTACAATTTGTCACCTTGGCACAATTTAGATGGTTTTTCCTAGAATCAGAGCAGTGTTGATGCAATGAAAGGTATTTGACTGAGAGCTCTAAAAAAAAAAAAATCTCTTTTTCTTATATATAATTTTTTGCCTCTTTGGCAGAAGGTAGAGTCCCTTCCACACAACATTCCCAGGGATTAAGATGGTACAGGCTCATCAGCCAGGGATTAGATGGCACAAAAACAGGGAAACTGCTGGAGAGAGCATGAACTTCTTGAGCACAGAGAAAGCTCTGCCCAGAAAAGCTGTGCATGCCCCAGCCCTGGCAATGTCCAAGGCCAGATGGGACTGAGCAACCTGATCTAATAGGTGGCATCCCTGCCCATGGCAGAGGGTTTGGAACTCAATGATCCTTAAGGTCCCATCCAACCCAAATCATTCTATGATTCTAATGACAACCACCTTCCAAACTGCCAGAGATCTCACATCACAAATATAAGGCATTATCTTATTCACTAAAAACAAAATTTCTTTGTTTGGGAACACCAAGACCATGAATAAAAACATTTTACTTAACACATTCATGGTTTTATTCTCCCTTCAAGTCTCACTGACAGACGGTGACCACAGTGTCTTCCTCTGCCCCTGACTGCTGTTTCCAGGAACCCAAGGAACAGAAAAACTTAGTGCTTTGTCATGCTCCTGCAAAGAAAGAGTTGATTCCCTAAAGCCTTGGAATCTTGTGTCTCCTGCCTGTGTGTCTTTTCAGCACACAGCCTGAAGGAAAAGAAGGGAGGAAAAAAAACAGAAGAGAAGCAAATATGTTCGGGGAAGGAGTGGAAAGAACAGCCAGGCATTACATATCCATCAGTTAATTTCAATTTCAATAAAAAATGGGAACACAGACAATTTGTAGGCATGTAGGAGTGGAGAAGGTGATGAGTAGCAGCCAACGTGAATTTGGCAACAACAAGTTGTAGCACATCAATCTGATTTCTCCTATGAGGCAGAAGGCCCTAGGGATGGGACTTGGCAATAGACCTTGTCCATTCTGACTTTCATAGGAATTCTAACACTTTTATATGATATTTAATGCACATTGTCAAGCCATCACTTAGATTAAGCCAACAGGGAAAGGCAAACAGGTCAAATAACTTTACTGTGGGTGGCCATCAATGGTTTGACATCAAAATGAAGCCTTGAATCAGGAGTGATTCATCTGTGCCCCAGGGTCAGCATCACCCTGGGTTTTCAGTGATAACCTGCTTGGCAGAACAGGGCAGGATCACCAGACCTTACACCACACTCAGACTGACTGCCAGCATGGAACAGACAGCCTTCCAACTGTTTTTCTACTTAATCCAAATTAATGATGGATTGAGGTGCATTTCACCAGGACCAAGTGCAATCAACATAAACAGGAAAAATCAGGAATACAGAACAGGTGCAGAGGCTCTGTGAAAATGCACTTAGGAACTACAACAGATCAATATCATTTTATTATAAAACTGACAAATGCACGAAAAGGAGCAGAATCTTCAAATAAAATACTCTTGCTGTTATCAAGGTTTTAAAGTCTCCTCTACAATAAGGAGCCCATTTTGGGATGCCCTGTATCAGCTAGCAACATATGAGGAAAGCACTAGAAAAAAAATTAGGTGTTCTAAAAACCAAGTTCTATGAAGAAAGCTCAAAGGAGTTAGGACTACAGAAAACGATGGCCAAGTGCAAAACTGCCAGAAGTCACAGATGCAAAAAGGTAGAAAAAGCAAAAAAGAAGAAGTAGAAAAAGTGCTACAGAAAAGAGATCTACAACCAAGTACAAGAAGCTACAAAAACACTTCTCTAAGATCAGTTTCAGTGTGACATCAAGGGAAAAATCAGGCTAAAATAAGGACTGTAGTGTCTGGGGTAAGTCTGCATCCTTTGGGGAGGGTATGGTGAGAAAGATACAGGATTAACAAACTGGAGATGAGGGGGAAGGGGGTGTAAAGTGCCCTCCTGAGTGCAAGGTCTGGTCACACTAAATCACTGCAATGCCACACGTGGATTCCACCGTGAGCCTCATTTGTGAGAGCAGCTTGGCTTCCCAGCAGCACCGTACTTAAACAGCTGCCCAGCATAAATAGCTCCAAAAGTTCCAATAAAACCCGTGGCTAAATCCGTGCGGCTTCTGAGAGCAAATGCCACGCTCTGGCCATCCTTCCCTCCCACACCATTGCCTCCCGGGCCCGCTGCCAGCTGCCTGGTGGCACACCAAGCTGGGATAAAGCGGGTGCCACGTGCTTCCAGGGGTTCCCATGCTCCAGCAGCAATGCCCTGCTGGGAGCACAAAGCCACACTGGGGCTCAGGTGCCCGACTAAGAGGCCAGATGAGCAGGGTTCAGCCAAGAACTCGCTGAACTGAGACCAAAACCCTGCTGAAAATGGCCTCTGCCAAGTTCCCAGCCCCATCTGCACCAGGCATGATGGATTTTCACGGCTATGAGTTTCTTTGCAGCTTTGTGGGGAAGGAGGATCTTGTTCCCCTCTCCACTGATGGCACCACACTTGAGTTAACCTTGAGGGCCTGTTGTTTGTTTGGTTTGAAATTTAATTTGTGTATCAGCTCACACTTGAAAAGCACTTTCTGATGGAAAAGTCAAGCATGTGAGTTAAGAACATCAGTTAAGGACAGTGCTGGTTCACTCTGCATTTGTATTACAATCCCAAACCCTACAATGTTCTCCCAAAGGATCCCTACTTTTTTCCCAAAGTGTAGGACAGTTACTGCTCACTCAGTACCAGGTCTCCTACACACCATTCCCAGCAGATATCCAATGTACTATTTTCTTCACCAAGTTCAATCTCCACTCTAAAGAAGGAATTAATTTCTTCATTGACTTTCTTATCATATTAATTGTTATTCTAACAGATGGCACTTCAAACTCTGATTAATTCTGGGTCTATTTGAAACTAACAGTATCTGATTTTTCCAAATATGTACTGTTATGCAACAGCTTCTGAATTCACAGAAAAGCATGGCCCTCAAGCAAATCACACCTCAGATCTCTCCCATCAGGCACCAGAATGAAACATCCAATTAATGACCATCTAGGAAAAACAATTTGCTTAATATCACACAGCAACTCTGTTATGGAGGCAAGAGCAGAATTCAATTATCCAGCAGAAGCATCCAACTGCTTTAATCACACCACCACCCATTTTCTTCTGACAATCCCTCTGGCTCACTGGATTCATCCATTCCAAATTAAGCCTCCACTCAAAAGACAGCAGTTCCCTTTGTTACACAATTAACTTCTCTCTCGGAGATCCAACCAACCTTCTGAACATAGGCAGGGGTTCCTTGGAGATAAACAGATCTGGTTAACTAATAAAAGGTTATAGACTATGTCTATTTTTATATATTTGCTGCACACCTCTGCCTTTGCACAAACAAAATGATTAAGGGGGAATGAGTAACTCTCGTTCGGGATACCTGGCCGGTTGTATGAATCAGACACAATTCCTCCTCCTCCTCCTCTGTAATGCCTGTGTGAGTGCTCAGATCACAGCATAAACCAGTTCCTCAGCTTTGACCAGTTCTCTGGGGCTGGTGACTCCCAGCACAGGCTCAAAGAGGCAAAGAGAAGCTCAAACCCTTTGAGGACCAAGCTGTCACTGAAATTGGGAAGGCTGAACGCTGTTTTTGTAAAGGCTCCTTGGCTCCAAAGCCTCTGCTCCTGCAGCACTCAGGCTCTGAGGCTTTACAAAGAATCACAGCAGGACACAAAGAAGAGAAACAGGCTTTTCTTAGCTCCTTCCTAGAACTATTTTTCCCATTTGGGCTTAAATTTTCCCAGAAATACCAGTCTAATGCAGATTCAAACAATACTTTTGGGCCCTGCTGGCTTTATCTGTCAAATTTATTAAAGACAAGGTCTTAAGAATGGAAAGTATGAAACAGCCTTGAACAGGGGCCTCCAGCCTCAGTCTACAAGCAAGTCAGGCCTCAGATTGGCCTCCAGGTCCTTGCTCTTTCTCCTACCATGCTCCAAGAAAAACATACTGTGAGTTTTCCCTGTGCTTTGTATCTTCTTACAACAATCATGGGATTGAACTTCATCAGTTGTTGAATCCTCATGTACAAAATCATTCTGCTCTCCCATACTTGGAAAGCACTGGACATTTTTTTGTGCCATCTTGATTTCTACTGCAGCCCACTGAACAGCAGCAAAGTTCTGAGTATGATTATTGCAGTGTTCAAGGAGCATCTTTAGCTTCTGTATGTGAACTAGTGATGTTTCTATGCTTTAACAGCACCTGTTTTTCTCTAAGTACAAAATTTGGAATTCAGTTTGATATTTATTTTGACCATCCTTTTATCTTTAAAAGCCTGCTGTTGTAACCTACCACCAAATTCACATCTGTGTGTGACAGAGAAGAACAGCCATGCCAGCAGAAAATTTCACATCAGAAAATGACCCTTTTATACAAATTTTCATCTGTTAAATCACAGGCAAAACTCCCCATTTTCTAGAAACTTACCCTTCTTTTCCTACAGTGTTAGGGCTATTAACCCACAGCCACAAAAAAAGATCCACTGATTTGGGAACACTGAACTGACTGAGGAGGCTTAAGTGATGTCAAGCAGAATCACAGTTAAAGACTGGAGCTGCATTTGTGGGCAGAGAAGCTGCTGGCACACAGCCCGTGGCTACTAAACCAAGCACCCATGCAATACTTGTTACTTGCAGGCATCTACTTCATTTCAGAGTCATAAAAAAAGGAAATAAAAATATAGTCCTCTTAGCATCCCTAAAATTCACAGCAACAGAATGAAAATCTTGGGGTATGTTCCTACTATCAATCATTCATGCTACTTTAAACAAAATTGGTTACTAAGGCCAAAGTAAGTTTCAAGAACAGTCTGTTTGTTTTCCTTGGCATCCAACTGCAAACAGCTGAACAGCCTTGCCTAACTAAGTCAGAAGGAATTACTTCTATTACAAAGCAAGCAAGCCTCACCACAAGGGGAAATTCTGCTTGTAATGGTATATAACACCACCCAGATCTCCATCCATAAAACATGAAGCCTTACAGGCCAATCTCCAGAATTACTGCATGAAGTTGGGGATGAAACTGTTTAGCCTGGTCCTTCCCAAATTTATCAGTTACCCTGGAAAGAGGGAAAACAGGCAGGAATTGATTCCCTAAAGTTTTAAGATGCCTTACAGCATTCAACAGCTGCAGCCAATCACATCTATCACCTTTGCTATTAATTGAGATACAAATCAAATAAAGGCAGGGTATGGAGGTGTCTGGGCTGAGAGACACAATCAAACTGGTGCTTGAAATTCGATATGGAATCCAAAATGCCTGCGTCAGTCCTTTGGAAAGCACAGGAGCTATTTGAAGATGCAATGCCAGAGCAAAAAGCCAACTCGATGTGATAACCGGAAGGTAAATTGACGTCAGCTGGAAATGCACCCAGTCAGTACCAGCCCAGCAGCTGGCTCTGTGCCACAGCCCTGGCAGATCTATCCCAGTGTAAAAAAGCTTTGGAAGTTAAAGCTTTATAACCAGCACAATGGATAATCATTAAAAAAAAAAACCAAAAAAAACCAAAAACCAAAAAAACAAAACCCAAACAAAAAAGTGTCCCAGAAATTGTTAGATGATTTTTGGAGATGGCTGGAATGGATGGAAGCTTTAATTCTGTTGAATAGTGTGTGCTGATCTGATGGCCCAGCACGACAGACAGAAGCTATTGGATTTTGTTTGGATCAGACATTAGGCCTGCAGAGAAAGAATCCACAATATATTCACTCAGCTGGACTGAGCTATGTAAGCTCATTCACTGGATCATTAATGTTCAGAACACCAGTGTGCTCTCTGAAAAGGGGTAATTCTTTTTTTTAAACATTATTCTATTTCTACTGGTATGATACAGCTTCTACATTCCCCCAGAATCTCAGAGGAGCCCATGCAGGCATGTAAATTCTCAGTTCCTACAAGGTGGACAAGTTGAACACTGAGCTGGGAAAAGGAGGATATTAAAGGGTTTTCTGTGCCAGATGTGCCCAACATGCAGCTCCTGCAGCAGCTCCCTCGGTCTGTGGGTGACAGGAGGCAGCAGGAACTAGGAGAGGAGCTTGCTCATCACACCACAGATTTTTGCTGTTCAGGGAATAATAAAAAGGCCCAGCCAGCCATGAGATGCAAGATCTCCTTAGGAATAACTGGCTGAGGAGAGACAGGCTAGCAGCACACAGGTGTGATGTGGAGAAAAAAGGAGATCAGAGAACACAGGACAGATCTTACAGGAGTGGGAGGGAGCAGAAGGGGAAAAGAGCATCAGAATGGGGGCTTGTACTGTATGGGTTAGTACAGGCTCAAACAGGAAGAAGAAACCTTGAATTCTGGGTTCAGTTTTTGGCCGCTCACAAGAACAAAGTCACTGAGGGATGGAGTATGTCCAGGGAGGAGAACTGAGCTGGAGAAGGGTCTGAGGCACCAGGAGGGGCTGAGGGAGCTGGGAAAGGGGCTCAGCCTGGAGAAAAGGAGGCTCAAGTGGGACCTTCTGGCTCTGCACAACTCCCTGACAGGAGGGGACAGCTGGGGGGGGGGAAGGGGGGTCACTCCCAAGTAGTAAAACACAGGACAAGAGGAAATGGCCTCAACTTAAGACTGGGTATCAGGAAAAAATCACCAGAAGGGTTGTCCAACTCTGGCACAAGGCTGCCTGGGGAAGTATAATCCCCATCCCTGGATGTATTTAAAAGCCATAAAAATGTGGCACCTGAGGGCATGTTTTAGTGGTGGCCTTTGCAGTGCTGGGGCAATGGTTGCACTTGACGACCTTAAAGGTCTTTTCCAACCTCAAAAACTCTGGAAGTGTTACCACACTGGGAAGATGGCACATATTAGGAAAAAAAAATCTCCTTTCCTACTTTAAGAAAAGGAGGATCATCTGCTGTCTTTCCTATGCTAGAAATTACTAGAAAGGATGTGAAACCACTTGATATGGAACAATTTGAACAAGAAACCATTTACAGAGAACAGACAGTCACAGCACTTAAGTATTTTGTTGAATCAGATGTTTATAAATGCTGATTACAATTTATGACAAATGTGATCACTTCCAAGATCCTGATAAGTCTTTTTCCTAATTCTAACCCTACAGTTCCATCCTGTGCACACACAAGAATATTCTTATATTCTCCCTCAAGAACTTTCAGTGTCTGTATAATCTTTTCTTTAGCTAAAGTAGCAAGTTAAAATCACCAGATTAAGAGATTTAATCCAGGGACTCAGTATGGAATAGAACTGCCCCTCCTCCTATCATGATTTTATAAAAGGAGCTGTCGAATCCCTTCCCAAGTCATTAAGGAAAGAAGACTGCAAGAACCCCAGACTTTTCTTTATCCACCCATCAGGAGCTGAATGCTGGCACATCTCAGCTGGCTGCCCCAAACTCCATGTGGAAATTAATGCCAGAGTCAAATCAACCACCTTATCTGACACTTCTCACTATTTCTTTAATCTGTTTTGTGAAGTGACATGCACTGCAGTACTGGAATCAAAACAGGAAATGGGAACAAATTCCTGGAATAAATAAAGAACATGCCTACTGGAAAATATTCAAAAGGCAAAGGAAATAAGATTTTAAGGGTAGCAGGCAGTGTATAGGTATAAACTACTTCCAGAAATATTGATCATCTTTGGAAAAGCTTTCCCTCCCCAGAGATGCTGAATATTGAGAAGCCTGAGCATGAGTAAGTTCCTATTCCCCTTCTACTGCACAACCAACTACAGACTGGTGACATTTCAGAGAGTTTACATTTCAATTAAAGCTCCCAAAATATACACCAGCACACTGGAATTAAAACAAAGGCTTATTCTTCACTCTTAGGAGTACAAAAGCTATTTTATCTGGACCTGCAGTTGTTAAATGACTGTTTCCAAAACAGTGTGACTTAAGTGCAAAGAAATACATGATACAGCAAAGTGTCTGGCACCTGCTGAGCTTTTAACAAACTGAATAAAACCCAGGTTTAAGAGGCCCAAAACTTTCAGTGAGAATGCAGTTTACATTTGTTTAGGACAAGGTTCATTGATCCTCACCTCCTTTGTCTCCTCAGGGTCCGAGTGATCCACGGTTACATATAAATCATTCTGCAGGTACTTCAGTGCACTAAGAGGGTCAGTCTGAGCTTTCTCTTCAAACCTACAGAGAAGAGACAGAAAACTTGAGCACAGCCATTTCCTTCAGGACGAAGTACTACTGGTTCAACAGAGAGCAAAACCCATCTAACAAACCCAGTATTTCCAAAGAAAACCATGTTAATGGCAACTGAGCCTCATGTGTGCCGGAATTTCAAGCCAGACTGAAACATGGAAGAGGGTTTTCTGGGGTGTAAAGGAGTTAAAAGGGCAAAGTATCATATTCTTACTAAAAATATTCAAAAGCATATGCACAGAAACTTCTAAGTATATAAATATAAAACACTGAGTACAGCTTGTTTTCTACAAATGAAGTAAGATGTGAGTAGCACCTCACAGATCAGACACAGGCAAGCCTTGAGCACTTCAGTCCCTGGGATATTAACATCCCACCTTTGGAAAGAGCACAGCTCCATAAAAATCCTGTGCACCACCACCATTATTTCCTCATTGTCTTTTAATGAACAGGAACTGCAGCTTCTGTGAATTCCCTCAAGAAGTGAACAGAGCCCTCAGGAAATGATTCTGGGCTCAGCATCCTCAGTGAGGAGAGCTACTTCCCTGCAGCACTGAGTTGGTTGCATAAGCCTAGAAATGATGAGGTTTAAAATTATCTTTTTCCTCCACTCACCTACCCACTGAGTGCAGCATCACACTGTTTGTCATCTTATCATATTGTTATTTTTTTATTTGGGTCATCTACTTGGCTATTTATACCACAGTGGACATGTGTAGCCTGAATTTGGAAACTGCCTAAAGATGTCAGTGACTGAGCAGCACAGGGAGCACAAAGACTTTGTCTGTCACCTGATGCATCTGACAGTTTGGTCACTACACATGGTTTCAAACACTGCTATAGATTTTCTCAGATGACATCACCATGGTCCAGAGAGCTGAATTGCTCTAAATGAGTGGAACCACTGCCACCTTGCTCTTTCCCATCTGCCCAGCCTGACTGACTGGTACTGAACAAGTTCATAGGAAAAACAGGACCCAGGCTGATGCTGTGGGTTTGCTTGGGTGCAAGGCCAATACCTGTTCTGGTACCCAGATTTTGGGGGAGTGCAGGTAAAGGGCAGCCAGTGACTCCAGAGCAATTCAGCTCCAGCCAGGCACCCACCCCACTATCCTTGGCTGCTCAGGTGTGGCTCCCTCACACAGACCCAAAAATGGGAGCATGGCACATAAATCCCAAACTTCTGCCAGATAACACACAGCAACATTTCCTTCAAGTGCAATTTAAGCAAGTAGAAACAAAAAATTCAGAGCTGTCTCTGGAGGCTGCACAGCTGCATTTTCATACCACCACATCTGGGCTTAATAAGCCTCCCAGATAACTGGGCAAAGCCTTTATTCATTCTTGTAGGTATTCACATCTACTGTGTGGCTAATCTCAGTGCCTCACCCAGCCACAGTGGCTGTGAGTTGAGTACAGCAATTTTCTTGCTGCCTCAGAAATAAAATACCATCAGGTATTTTAACCTGACCTTCTAACTCTTGGCAGAGCCTGATAACAAAGTATTCTCCCCCAGAATGCAGGGAGAGCTATTTACTGCCTTCAAATGATTTGCTGGCTCCTGAAAGGCTCTCTCACTGCTGCAATTTCTTGACTAAGGCAACACCATAAGCTTGATTTTGAAAGGCTGTTGCCCTTAATAGCAAATATAAGGCAGCTCTGAAGCATCCAGAGTGCAAGAAGCACTGCAGTGTAGCTGAATTCTGCCTAAGTGAGCTCTTTCAGGAGTTTCTGAATGAGAAACTCTGATGACCTCACCACGATTGAGTCTCAGATGTGCAAAGGCATCCAGCCCCCAGACTTCATTAGCATCCTTGCAGGCTGTTACTATCTCCAAGCACAGTGTTTCCAAAACATACTCCATTTCCCTGGGAGGTGACAGCACCAAAACACATGTTGATGAGCAGCAGAGTGAAAAGGGAATCTAAAAATTCCCCATGACTCCCCACACAATAACCAGATTTTTCTAGTTTTAGAACAGCATGGGCAAAATGAATCAAGTTAATTTTGTAGTTTAGCCCTGGCCCACTGCTTTTTATTAAAATAATTTTAAAAACTAATCAAGAAACCTGCAGAAGGTTTAGAAGGGACCTTGAAGATCATCTAGTTCCAGATAACCAGCAAAATGACATTTCACAAAATGGTTTATAAGAGATTTGAGTCTTAGCAACTTGAAAATAAAGGAGACACCTGGAAAAGGAAATTGTAAACCACCCTTGTTTCTATACCTGTGCTTTCTGATGAGGTATTTGCAGTGCCTTAACAAGTATTCCTTTGAAGGTCGACAGAGCTTCAGAGACCAGAAATCATCTAATCTCATCTTTGGAGAGCAGGATTTACCAGGATTCCCTCCAAATAAGTAATGAACCTAAGGAAATGAGAGGCAGATCAAAAAATTGATTGTTTGTGTAAATCCACTTGAACAAAGACAATTTACTATGTCAGCAGCTTTGCAGAGGTTTATTCTGGTGGGATAAACTCTGCCTTTTAGGCAAGTTGCTCCATCTTGTTATCAGCCTCACTTTGTCCCCTTGAAGATGAAGAAAGTTCTCCTAAACCATTTACATTTTAAGATAATAAAAGAGTTGTACAGTAAGAACATCCCTTTAGCAGATACCTGAGATATTTATAAATAAACATCCAAAATTCATGCAAACTCTTCCTTTAGGAAAAACCTATGAGCATGATAAATCCTCAGGCACTGACAAAGTGAGTTGGAAGCCCTGAAGACGTCCCAAATAAAGTGAGAGCAAGCCCAGTCCAGCACAATCTAGACTTAGAGGCAAATTTCCAGAAGAGTGGAAGTGTCACAAAAGGACTGGTTATTTCTTCACTACATTTTTCTTCCCATCGTGTGGTACTTTCAGACTCTGAACTGTTGATATTAAACATGCTACAAAGGACCTTCAAATACTGAAGTTTAACAAGTCCAACAGCCTACCTTTCCCCATGGCTTTAAAAATAATCACTCAAAACAATGTATTCTGCATCCCACTGCTGTAGGCTCTCCTTATTTATATCAGAGGAGTTTAGAAAGGTCATTGGAACAGAAGTTTCTAAAAATAAGACTCTTCAAAACAAGCACATCAAACAGCTCCTCAGATAAAGCTGGGCAACTGTGATGATTTAGCAACCTTCAGAGTAACTCAGAAAATACTACTCTGTCTTGTGGTGCCTTACACTTAGAAGTAAAGGCAGAACAGTATTTACTTATTTACTGTATCAGTGAAGATAACAAGTAATGCAATTTCTCCATATAGAATCTGCACCCATTCCTCCTTAAAATCCCTCAAGTTTTGGGCTAGCTGGGTTTCCCATATTTGATTAACATCCCACAGAATGCAAGACTAGAATATGTTTTTATTTAACTCAGACTATTTCAGACTAGGGAGAATTTTTAGAAAAATCCATGAAAGGATCGGTAAATGTGTCACAGTAATTTAAATTCATGAGTTAATGAATTTATGAACCTAATCTGTGGGTTTGTGCTTTACTGGTTAATATGCACAAAGCCCTAAGTTTACTGAGCTGTCACATACACTAAACCACATTTTAAGTTTATTTAAGTATGAATGTGTCCATTGGAGGCTGACAGTGCTAAAGAATGACAGTTGCTTCTGACATGCAGGGCAAAGTCAGGCACCTCTGGTTCAGAGGATTCTTAACTGTGATTAGTTCATTCAAACACATCTTTTCCTAGAAATTTTGGTAACTATCTGTTCTCATTTATTCATCAACAGGTGAGATTAATTCCCTGAGGATAATGAACGAAGCTTTGCGTGTTCTGAAGTGTGAGAGCAGATCTCATGTTTACTTCATATTGACATTAAAAGTAGTTTAGTACCTTATTTCAAAATATGGGAAGTGAGAGTTATTCACAGTATTAATCCAAACATTCAAAAAGAGTATTGACTGTACAATCTTTAAGGAAATAGCTACATCTTAAGAGCAAAAAGACTAAAAAAAAAAAAAAATCACTTCATACCTTGTGCAACTCATCGTACACCAGCTGATGGGCAAACCTTGGGCAGGGCTCCTCTTCCTGAAGGCTTTTACCTGGATTCTCTTTTGCTGCTTGGTCATTCTTATAGACACAAGACCTGAAATTCAAAGAATTTCAGTAAAAAATTATTAGTTGTACCTAAAGGAAGCACGAAAAGTTGCTGGAAGGTACAAATGATGTAAAGCACCAAAGATTTTCTTACTTCTCTCTATGTTGTCCTCTATTATCCCATTCTATCCCATCCCATTCTTAGCTCTACAAAGAACCCAGGCAGCAATCAGAAGTCATTTTGGCTGAAAACAGTCCTCAAGCACAAGCCAAATAGGAAAAAATTCTAGAAAATTATTTCTCATGAGCTTTGGGGATCTCTTCAGACATTACATTATTTGCCTACAGAACTGTCAGCATGAAGTATTTTTTTATTGTGGAAAAAACACATGGACCCAGTAGAGCTTCAGACCACAGATTATAGCAGAGGTGATATTTCAATCAGAGATTTCCAAGCAGACTTAAGTTATAACTGAGAATTCACTTTTAAAAAACAACACTCACAGCTTCTGAAGTGATTGACCCCACTTTAGAAGAGGTCTTGAACACAAAATCTCTGCCAGTTCTGGAAAGCAACAGTGGCAACAAGCTACTAAGTACAAAACTAGGAGATATTTTCTCAGAATATCCCATCTGGCACAGAGAGTTCTCCATCACCATTCACTTGCACCAGTTTCCTCAATTTCTAAGAACTAGAGCCATGCACACTGCTATTAACTTACACTGGACCAAATTTGCTGCACTGGTGCTGAATCCTGGCCTTGAACCATTCCTACAGGAAAAGCCTTTTTTAACTGCTCACTTCCCCTCATCCCCTCCACCTGGCTCCAATAAAGATGTTCACATGATTTCTCTCCCTGATTTGGATTACTGCCATGGTACCTCTAAAGACAATGGGAAAAAGATGTGCCTAAAGGGAACTCAGCTGTCTTCCACAATTTTCAACAATTCCATGGTTAACAGAGGTTACAGAGTTGCCTTATGGAGACAGAACTGCTTTCTAAATAAAGTCAGTGTGGAAGTCAGAACTTAGGCCTTACCAGCTGTTCCTCACAATGTCATAAATCCAGAAGGAATTCCTCACATTCTCTTCCCGCTTCTCCTTGTCTTTACTGAGCCCTGACAAGACGTGGATTTCATTCAGTTCAGGATCAATGGTCGCCCTTTGAGTGAAACCTGTCATTGGAACTGAGAAAAGAAAATAAAAGTTACATGCTGGAAACAACGGAGGATGCAGGAAGGGATCCAAACATCAGGCAAATGAGTTTTCTTCCCCCTGCAACTCAGCAGATCATCATGCAGAGGCCAAATTCTTCCCTGTTAAAGCGAAGTCAAAGGAAAATTCTCTTCTTCTCTTCCTATCTCTGACTCTTGGAAGAAAAAACAAACCATTCTAAGAGCTGTTGTTTCCTAGGAAAAGATATGGACAGAGCCATTTGGGAGATGACCAGCTCAGAAATGAGGATTAGTTGCCTAATATAGAGCTGAATGACCAGATGACCCTTACAAATATGAATGGAGTGATTTTGTTATTATCTCATCTGTAAAAGGAAGCATTGAGTCCAGAAAGCTTAATTGCAAAAGCTGGGAAACTCCAAAAAATTCAAGATGACCTCTCAATTCTACAGCTCACAACCCTGCAGGACAAAGTTGTCAAAGAAGCTTTTTGTATTTTCTGAATAGTTGCGGCGTAATTACCAAACTATTCTTCTGTCCCACCTTCAGATTTAGAAATATGGTGAAATCCTGCAGATTCCAATAGTTTTCACCATAATTCCCCGAAAAAAAGGTCAGCAAATTTGTTTGGCAGTCCTTTTTGTTTGTTGTGTAATTCCCCGTTTCCTGTTTCCCTAGGCAACCATCCTTCCAAAATGTATTTGTGAAGGGCACGTGATCTTTGTTTACAGATCCTGTTTGTCTCCTTTCTCTTTCTGGGTCAGTTTACAAAGGCTGGTAAAGGTTCCTGGCCTTCAGTCAAGATTTTGGCATGAAAAATTCTCAGAACTCTTGTATTTTGCAAATTCTTCCTTGCAATTAACTGAATTGCCCCCACGGCCTAGAAAACGAGCCCAACATTAATAAAACATTTAATATTGCCATTGGGGAATGCACAAAATGGTATTTTGGAAACCCATTCTGTAACTGGTTTCATTCTCATGCTTCACTCTTTTCATTTGTTAGGCCAGGAAAGCAATAAAGGAATTAAAAAATTCAGAGTAGAATTTGCTTTTCTAAAATTTTAGCCCCTTCTGAAGAATTTAGCAACACCAGAAAACCTAAGCATTTCTTTAGAAAAAACTTAAATGCTTAATTCTCATGTAAATTTAAAGAGAAACTGGAATATATTTGGATAACTCATTCTCAGACTCCCTTCGACAAAATCCTTCCTTATGATTTTACAGGAGGAAGAAGCTTCGCAGCCCTCATCAGCATAAACCTCCAAAAGTTTGACCTCCAATTTTGCCACAAAGTTTTAAAGGAAAATTAATCCAGTTCATAAGCAAATGGGTGATAGAAAAGAGAAAAAAATAAGGGAATAACACTGACACAACAACGACTACACACCTTTTTTTACCTGCAAACCACAAAGAACTTAGTTTTTAAATAAGGCAAATGAGGACTGTGAAATTCATCCCATAAGGAAACTGAGAACAGAAAGATGACTATAGACTAAAAATTGCTCATTTTTGAAAAGTATAGTGCAATATGTTTGCTTGCATAGTCAGGGACTAAGTTGGTGACCCAAAAGGATTAAATTCAAGGCCTGTTTGAGGCATTTCTGGCAGGAGAGCCATCTAAATTTGATCAGCAATGCTAATGCACATGGAAAATGTCTTTGCAACCCTATCTGCTGCTTTGAACATTTGAGACCACGCCGAGAATATTAAAAAAAAAAAAAACCTGTGCAAATCTTCACAGCACTAATACCTCACTGAAATGAAAATTATTATAATCATGAGGAACATAGCTGCTCTATTACCATTGATACTCAAAGCATCTGAAACTTGTCTATGGAAGTCCCATCCCTCCTCCTGAAATGTTGTTAAATAAATTAATTTTGTATCTCGTTTATGCTCGATTTCCCGAAGCTGAAATTATTATTTAAATAATGAAGGAGGGAAAAGCTGCCAAAGTTCAGTGCTGGTGGTTTTTTCCTCTTGATATTAAGAATAGAATTCATCTGCACCAACTGCAATCAAACCAAAATTCAAGTTAAGTAATTTCAGGCTTCCCTCAGCTGTAAATCAATCTCTTCTTGAGACTGTTTGAAATGCAGAATGCCTAGAAAAGTATCAGAAATATAAATCCCCACATTTACTAAGGTCCAGAGACAAGTAGTAACTTACATAAACTCTGTGACCTATCTAAGCAACTGGGTAGAAACTGTATTTAAGTAGTGCCTTAGGCAAGAAAGAGTTGACATCTGGTCTTTTGCAGAGGAGGACAAAATGAGAAAGTTGGATGCAGTGTCATTAAAAAAAACCCATAACACAAACCTGATCAACAAGTCCCTGAAAATAAATAGACAGTAAGGCAAGATACTACACAGTGAGCAGGAGAAGCTGTGATGTTTAAACCCAACAGAAACATCAAAAAGATGTTTTCCAAAGAAGTCTGATCCTTGCCAGAGCAAGAGGGTTCCATAAAAACCTCAGGACTGAAATACTTCCACTAGGGGGTAAGAGAGGTTCATCATCTGCAAGTGCAGCAGACTGGCAGGAAATGTTGGACAGAATTCAAACGAGAATGGCCAGAGTATTAGAGAGGGACACGGGCTGGAAACGTCGGAAAAATACTTGTGACATTTAGGAAACAAAATGTACTCTGGGAAGGAAATCTAATTGTGCACGGGCAACAAAACTGAACCTGTAAAAATGGGTCTATAACAGTGACAATAATTGATTGCTTAGAACATATCTTTTTAAATTTTAGGACATGGGAGAAAAAAGTCAAATAACAAGGGGTGAGAACCAGAGCACTTCCAGATCTGTTATTTACAATGTACTAGATCCAAGGGGTGAATGAAGTGGTAAAAAAGGCTCCATGCAAGTTCCCTCACTTCTGTTTCTTCACAGAGATGTTAGATCAGCTTTGGAGCCAATCCCCACCAATTCCACACCTTTCAGGGCACCTCTTGGGTCAGCTGTGGGCAGCCAGCTCCAAGGACAAAGCAGTGACTGAGGACTTAGCCCTGGGTGTTTTGAACACTGGCCTGTGGCTACGTGGTATTAACTTGGCTTCCTATGACAATACATCACTTATTGAAGAGGAAAAGCTGTGGAGAGAAATCACTGAACAGAACACAATCCCAAAAAGAAAATGGTGAATACTTTTCCTGTGCTACTGAATGTTTTCTTCCCCCTTAATCTCATTAACCAGCCTTGGGTAGAAAGGCAGTAACTACCTGAAAATAAGAGGTCTGAATCCTTGCTCAGGAATTTTGCATTTTCATTCATTTTTACACAGTAAAAATTAAAAGCTCGTAGCCTCAATATTTAAAAACAATATTCAGCCACACAGGCCTGAAGTTTGCAGCCAGTTCCATGAGCAAGCAATAATTCCTGAGCAAGCTTTGAGGAGATGCTGTGGAGCTCTCTACAGTGTAATTTCCATTTAAATACAACACATGGGAAAAGCTTTTCTCTGAAAGTGACACCTAATCATGGAGCAGCCACGTTCCCACTACCACAGTCCCTGCTTACAGGAGTTTATGGGATCACAGTGATCATTTCAGCCAGCTGAATATTTTTTGGCTTGTCTGTGCAAACAGCTACAGTTGTTTCAAGCACAACCTTGGCTGCTGCCAGTATCGAAACAAGAAAACAGCTTTTACACAGAGAGAGAGCTTGCAAAGAAGGAAATTTAAATTCATGGAAGTCTAGGGTGGTTTGGGTTTGAAAGGACCTTAAATATCATCCAGTCCAACCCCTGCCACAGGCAGGGGCACCTTCCACTATCCCAGGCTGCTCCAAGCCCCACCCAACCTGGCCTTGGACATTTCCAGGGATGCACAGGTAGCCCTTGCCCTCTGGGCAACCTGAAGTCAAGTTTATGGTTACACAGTTGTGGTCCTTATCCTACTGGACAGCATTCTGGAAATTAAATCTCATCTCTTACACTTGAGGGGATACCACAGCAAATTTTTCAACATGCTTTGAAAGAAAACAATGGTAAAACAATTCTATAAATTTATACTCTACAGATTTTGCCTGAAGGATTCATGAAGGATAAAAAAGGGTCCCTGACAGGGTTTTAGTGCCACCTGAGTTATGAAACCCTCAGAACATGTGACTCCTGTCCCACTGCAAGCGATTCTCAAGTATCCTCCCTCCATGTGATGCCTCATGATTACAAAATTGGGAGAAAACTTCATCACATGGATACTGCTGCTCACCAGAACCTGGCACCTCCCAGTGGATTAATTTTTTAAAAGTGGTAGGTCTGCAAATTATTCCAAGCCACTCCTTGTAGTTCCTACAAAGTGGAAGCAGCACCTCCCCCAGACTTTAATGAAGCAAGTCATGGTGAGTGATAGCACCAGGCCAGCTGTTGACACAGCAAGATAATGATTATCCTCTTGGATTCTTCCTGATGAGACTGCATCTGGCAGTCTGCCAAGGAGCAGCTAAGGAGACCATCTGAACAGTTTGGTTGTCATGTTGACAAAGCAACAATCCAATGTCCAATGCTCTTGTCTCTCTGAGATTTTGGAAAAAAACAATCAGTCAGTAAATCTGAATGGAATTCTGAGCTATGGCAGCTCTGCAAGGCATCTCTAGATCTGGTGACTGCCTGTCACCTTCACAGGTAGAGGAAAGGATTTGGGGATTAGTTTTGAGAAGCACCTCACAAGACGAAAAGCACATTAGGTCCCTCACAAAACAAAATGCTTCCATGGCAAGGGATGTGCTGGCCACTGGCAAGACCTTACCTGAACACAGGCACAACATGACAGGTGTCACTAAGAGGTGATGAAAATGGGACACTGAGGCTGCCTGTCTGAGCTGGATCCCAGCCATGCTGAGCCAGCTGTACTATCTATTTTGATTCATGTTTTTCTGACTTTGCCTTGTTTCCTGGGCTGGGCTGTGTCGCCTCTGTCCGTGGTACTTAACCATGAAATTCCCCATCCATCAGGTGCACAGTTCTGTATGTGAAATGAGCACCTGCCCAACAAGAGCCCTGGGAGCTTCACTGGTAGCTTAAAAACCAGGCTTAGCTTTAAAATCTGTAGGCTGCCCTTAAGAACCACTTCACCACTACAATGAGCCACAAGAACTTTTAAGGCTTGCTCACATTTGACTTTGGAAGTTACCTGATGCCAAGGGATATAAGATGCTCTGCACATCCTCTTGCAGAAGGAATTCTCCCTCTGAGCAGGAGCTCTGACACACCACCTGAGTCAGGGCCAGAGGGGATTATCACAGAAACCTCAACCACAAATGGTGCCATGAGCTCCCTCAGAGCTGAAATGACTGCCCACGATTAGTCATGGGATTAAGGGACTCAGGAGAGCTCCCAGCCCAGCCCTTAGGGACACCCAGGACTGGTGGCATCTCCAGACCACCTGTATGCTTCAGATATACACCATTTTTGTTTGTTGGGGGGTGGGGGTGGGTGGGTTGTTGCTTGAGTGTTGTTTATGTGCTTTTTAAAGCAATTAAAATATAAAACTACTCTAAAAGTGTTCATCAACATAAACATTTGTCTCTCCTCCAAACACAAACTCTATTCAATGGTACTAAAACACCTCTAATTTGCACCTCTGTTGTCTTCCTTCACATCCAACACATCATCACAGTTGCATGTCTAAATTTGTTAGAATTGTGTATTTTACTTCCAATTGGAAAATTTAAATGATACTTATAACCCATCATTCCCAAACACATCAGCCATCCAAGGAGCTAGTCACAGGATCAACATCAGAAGCACAAACAAAAGCAAAGAAACGCTGAATAGCACAAATATCTCAGTAGATGAGAGCAGCAAAACCAACGTATCATTACCATGGTTTTATAGCATTTCAACAACTCTGTTACTGATAATCCTTATTATCCATTTCACTACTTTTTTAAAAAATCTCCCTACTCCACGAGATATTTAAACAAATGCACAATTAAGTTCTTTTAGAAAGGGTAAAAATCAAAATAGCTCAACTAAGAATAGAACTGAATGCCACATGCGAGCCAGGAACAAAATGTAATCATGGGACTTTATAGGAACATCTAGGTCAGGCATCCTCAACTTGACTCATCACACTGAGCAGCTTAAAACTTCACAGCGACCAGGCAGGCAATCACTTTGTTCAGACAGATCAAAATGGTGTATCACTACCTAACAAGAGCACAATAAAGACTTGCTTTTTTGGGGTGAAAATAGTGCTGTCAACATTTGCTGTCTGAACGTAATAAGCATTTTGTTCTCTTCCTGTTAAAATGCAAATTATCCCAGCGTTTTCTTTCAAAAGGAATGGAAACGTTCAAATCTCTTTGTTTACTTTCCACACACAGGAGAACAGTAAACCAAAAAAATCTACTCGTGAATTATTTCCACTGAGTCATTTTCTTATTAAACAAAATATAAAATCTTCTATTCATCACTTCAGGGCCTGTGGGAATGGGAAGAAGGGCTAAAAATTTACTTCATTTCTCATTTACTTCACTGAACGTTGAAGTTCATGTATGAAAAGCAGAGCTTGGTGTCCTAAGAAAGTCGAAATCTTTAAATTGAAGGAGACAAAGGCGTCAGCTTAAAGCCACATATTTTCAAGTTCTGGCTCTGAAGACATATAGCTTGAAAAGATCAAAATGGCAGAATGTTACTAATTTCCTGGGGGAAAAAAAAAATCTATTCTTTAAAAGCTCTAAGGACAACAAAGGGAGCGTGGGTGTGTACAGACCAGCATCAGGCAACGTGCACCTGAATAAAGGAGACTGTCAACAATATGAGCTGCTTCTTTCTTGGAAGCACTTGGATAAATAAATGACTCCAGAGAATTAGAGCTTGGGTACTTTTTTCCCTTATTGGCATAACTAAATTAATGAGCAAACAATAACTCGTCACCACCAATAATTCACTTCAAAATTTCAGCAAAATTACTTGCTAGAAGTTAAGCCTGATCAAAAGGAGGAGGGCAGCCCAAATTCAAGATTAATTACCTTCCTGGGGTTTTTAGTAACTGGAAGAAGAGAAGACTGGGACTGAATATACAAAACATGAGAAATACTCATAACTCCTGTCCCATAGTGGTACATAGTGCAACTCAAATTTCACATTCTGACTGGCAGGATGAAGATCAGGGTATTTGTAACAGGAAAATGATGTGCTTATACATGCAGAAAGGCTTTTTGGGAAGAAAGGAACATTTTTCTCTGTCATTTGAGGAGAAAAGGCATGAAATCAGTTCTTTATGGTTATGTTACAGGCCTTCTGGGTGTTTTTAAAGACTTCTGTCATACAGAACTGCACACAGGATATGTAGCTCCAGTGCTACGAATCACACAGAACTGAAGCCCTGCTCCCTCCCTCTTCCCTTTTTTCACCCTTTTCTGATATTTATTACAAATATAACAGGACAACAGCTTGGTCTCATCTTTCTGGTGAAAATAACTTCTCTCCCTCTACTCCAATTCTACGTGTCTGAGCACCCTACCTGCCTTCCTGCAGATTATCTTTATCTTATGGCAATTTTCACATAGTGAAAACTAGAAAAGTAAGAATTTACTTTCTTCTTTCCAGGCTTAAAGACTTTTTTTTCAGCTTCTTTTTGTCTTTGCTAGAGTTTTCAGAAGAGGTATTCTTAGTTCTTATTTAGTTGTTTTTGTTTTTTTTTTCTTTTGAGGTGCTATGTGGTTTCATGCATCAATTATTTGTATTGTGCTCAGATGGAGAGTGTCAAATGACAGAAAAGACAGAAGAGCTGGCATAAGTTTAACCTGTATAATGTGGAGTTTACCTGGGTATGGAGGGTTAGTTAAGGATGCCAACCTGATCCCATAGGATGAACCTGGCCTTTCACCTACATATTTCTCCTTTTGTAATATTTCATCTTTCACAGTATATTTCTCATTTGTACCAAGAGAATGAAATGATTATGTAGTTATCCTCTTACCCATCCCTGAATCTTTCTTCGTGCCATCTGAGATAATGTCCACATGGTCACTGTCCACATCGTAACTGAAGAAGTCGTTCAAATAAGTCTTTGATCTCTGGCCACCAAATACGTATAAGCAGCGATTTTTCTGGAAAAGGGGGGGAAAAGAAAAATCTTTACAAGTTCAAGACAGTATGTTGGTCAACTGTGATCATTAACAGCAATATTTATCATAGTATCATAAGTGGTTTGGGTTGGAAGGGACATTAAAGCCCATCCAGTTCCAAACCCCTTCCACTATCCCAGGTTGCTCCGAGTCCCATCTAACCTGGCCTGGAACATTTCCAGGGATCCAGGGGCAGCCATTAATGACTCAAAGAGGAAGAGAGATGTCTCTTCTAAGTTTAACATCATTGTGCTCAGGTAACTGATGCAGCCCTGCCTCATCCAGCTTTAACTTCAGAACATTAAAGCAGCGGCTCATCTTTCAAAAGATTTAAAGAACTAACAGGCCTTGTCTCTAAAGTCCATCACAAAATCACTGTTAAAAACACAACAGGAACAAAAGACAGACTGTAGGAGAAACCATCCAAGTACCAGCACATTACTAAATTCAGTACAGGCAAATGGCAAGGAGCAAGCCAAGAATAACAGGTTTATTGCTTCTTTCAAGTCTGCCAAGTGGAAAGTCGGTAAGAGGCAGATTATTTTTCTTTCAAATGGTTGAGAAAACAGAAAAGGACTTAAACTTCCATGACCTGTGCTTACAGAAACCAATATTCTTACATTTACTACAGACACCTATTTGAAAGATCCTCAAGTCCTTGTGCAGGATTTTGTGCAGCAATATGTTTTTCCAACAGATTTTAAAGAACCATTCAAAACAAAAATAAAATTGAAAGCTCAGAAAGCCCAGTATTCACTGTAAAAATTCTGATCTTTCACTTGAAAGGGCAAGAGAAATAAAACCAACAATTTCTTCAAATTGGTGGGTTTTGAGTTTATGGTATCAGTAAATATTTAAATGTCACAACATTAATTTTAATTTTCTTTAGTACTGTTCTCTCAAATAGACATGTGGTCGATGAACACAACTGGAAAGGCAATGGATAATGGTTTTCAATACCTAACATGAAGAAAAATGCTATATACACCTCTCCCTCACCCTTTTGCTTCTCCATGAGGTTCTAGATGAAGTATCCATAATCCCAGCTGTTTACAGCTGCTCAGGACAACAAAGAGCAGCTGGATGCTCCAGCACCAAAGGCTCTGAAGCCTGTGCAGCTCAATGCACACCCATTAAGTCCAATTCCAGTAACAACACAGAGTATCTACGAGACCAGAAGCTTCTAAATTGCTCTACTAACTTAAAAAGAATACATTTTTAGGTCAAAATGATTCACTGCCTTTGGTTCTATTTACTATTATTATATTAGAATCAACTCTTCTAAATTCACCTTGATTTTTACTTCAAATTTTATTCAGCTGGAGTCATGAAAGCTCTGAAGCTTGAATTAGCACCTCCTGCACTTACTAAAGCAGCATCAGAACGCCAGCAAACATCGAATTAACTGAGACAACACATCACTCAGGAGATTAAAGAGCTCAAAATTTGCAAGAAAAACCAAAAACAGATGTTCTCCTTAAAGTCAGACATCATAAATCAAAGCAGGGTGTGGATCCTTACAGAATGGAACAACATGCAGTGCCCTATCCGGGACTGGATATCCTCGGGTCCGGCGTTGCAGGAATCCTCCCTCAGAAGTTTCCACGTCTGGCACTGGCAGTCAAAAGCAAACAAGCCACTGAACTGGGGCTCACTGGCTCTGCTGTCGTCCACACTGCCATTGCAGGTCAGGATTCGGCCTCCAAAGGTGTAGATCATATGTTTTTCAGAATCCATGCACATCTGCAAGAAGCAGGGAAGCAGTTTTAAGCAGGCATGGTAAGACCTGAACACTTTGAGATCTAATATTAAACACCCCTCTCCTGCAAGCAATGCCTACTAAGCTAAGACAGTGGTCTGCTCATCTGAGCTTCCAACAAAGAGAAAAGGACACACATCTTCATGGTTGTCGGGTCTTAATCTCATAAAAGAAATTTAAAACACAGGTCTAATTTCTATATGCCATTTAATATGCAAAAGGAAAGACTAAATGTACCCTTCATCACTTAAAAAACCCTGCTGATTTCAGGGAAGAGTACTTGAGAGTCTTTCACAAGGATTCACAGGGTATCTTCCATAGATCCCACAGAAAAGATCCATGGGGATCTTTTTAAGCTATGTCATTACAGCCAGAGTTAACAGAGTATCACCTTTGGCAATGGTTGTGCAAGGGAGAAATTCAAAATCACTGCTAATTCACTGCCCACCAATCAACTGATGCAAAAATCAGCCTGTGATTTGTTACTGAGATTCCATCCCCAGCACACATTTACTGTTATCCCCATAATTGGAACACAAAGTGGGGACTTAACCTGGCCAAAGACTCCTCATGGGAGTGCAGCAGAAATATGTTTAATCTCCAAACCTAAACTGAGGTTATAGCATACATGAGAAGCACTGCAGCACAAATCAAACCAAACCAAACACCCTGACTCCAGGTGATGTTTTCAGACAAAGTGCAAAGCAGAGGGTTACAAAATACCAGAGGGAAAAAAAAAAAGCAAACCAACAAACAGGCAAGATTACAGTAAGATAGAGATGCTACTCAGCAAAGCCTACACAAAACACTTCTAGTGCAGCACATTTCTGAAGGTTAAATAAAAACTGCTATTGCAGTAGGTGCTAAGGGAGAGGAGAGCTGCAGATTTGCAGAAGTCAGTGAGGCCCTTCTTCCCTGAGAGACAGAAAAGGGATAAAGGAATCATTTCAAGAGGCAAGTAAGGTACCCAGAGTAGCCTTACCAGCTGACAATTTCCTTGTGCCTCTTCCCCAACACCTGGGAGACTGGCACTGGTTATTAATAGAACAGAAAGACTGATTGGCTTTTGTTCTGCAGACATGGCATATCTTTAATTTTCGGTGTCAGCAGAAAGGCACATTGTGCTGGCAAACAACAGCTTTGGTTACAAAACAGCCAGTACCAATAAAAGCTGATCTTGGGCTGCTTTAAAAATGAGTCCTGATGTGCTGTTTCTTGGTGATGCTTCATAAAAAAAAAATCAATTGAGAACAAAATACCTTTTTCAAGTAGACTAAAGCCACTGAACACAACATAAGTAAAGAAGTTTTCAATTTGAACACGTGGACAGATGCGACTTTTTAAAGGATTAGCAGCCATTCCTCTAATATGCTTTAAGCTCTATAAAGAAAGCACATTCCACAATTTTTAAAGGTAACCAGTTTGGAAAGAATCTTGCTCCTGTGTTGGTCTCAGTCCAGCAGCTTGCTTGGAGTATTCTACCAAAGGTACCATACACAGCTTTACAAGTTACTCCCCAAGGCCCTCCAGGCAAGGCATATCTGCAAACCCAGCTCAAGGGGACTGATTAAAACCAGATGAACTGTGCTTTGAGCTTTAATAAAACGTGTCTTAATAAAATGCATTTGCTTGCAAAGGTTTTTATGATTCTTCTGACTCTGTTTGATTAGAGAACCAGCAGCCAGTGGCATTGAGCAGCAATACTATTAGGATTTAATTGAGTGCAGATCACACCCTCTTCATCCCTGCTCTGTTACCTGCTACAGCACCTCGAAATCGCAGAGACTACGATCAAAACTGACTTTTACACACAGAGAACTTGCAGCAGGAGGATGAGTGTGGCTGACCTGATGATCAAACACCAGCTTGGGGCCTCCATCTGCTGCAGTGTCCTCGCTCAGCAACATCCAGGTGTTGGTGTCGATGTCGTAGCGGTAGAAGTCACTTTTCAGGGACTTGCTGTTCCTCACGGAGGAATCCAGGTACCGCCCCAGGGTGTAGATCTGCCGTCGCTGGATGTCAATGCACATCTTGTGACAGGACCTGGCACTGGGACCGCTCTGAGAAAGCAAAGGATCACAAAAATTAAGAGAAAAATGGATTTAATATTGCTGCAGGTAGGTCGGTAAGGGAAAGTAAGTATTAGCAGCAGTTAGAAATCCTTGGGGAATTCAGGAAAATCTGCTTGTAATCAAGTTCAGGATTAATATATAACTAACTACAAGAGCACGTCCCATAACTTCTGTCCTTTAGAAAGACACCAGCAAAAACCTTAATGCATTTGTCACAACAAACTTATGATTTGAACCTTTTTTGTCAGATTCCTTAGAAAACAGACAGTTTCTCCCAGAAGTGATTCTCAGAGGCGTGTGAAAACTACTTGATCTTTTAAAATAACAGAAGTCGATGCACATGAGAGGCAAATTAAGATGTCACAGCCTATAAATAACTACACAGGAAGAAGATTAAGAAGTGCTCTATTACAAGAGCTTCTGTTTTATTAATAGGCTGTTTTCTAACAGATCATAAGCAGACACTCCCCCAAGCAATCATATCCCGTAATGGCTCTGGGAAGGTAACAAAAGCACTCCCTGTCCTTCACAAATAGATATGGCCCTCCCAGCCTCCAGCTGAAGGAAAGTTTCCCACGGTAAGCAAAACTGCCCTGAGTTAAGATCTTCAAGAGAAACACACAGAGTGCCTCATGTCAAATTATTATGGGCTTAATTCGTCCAGGAGTGCTCAAGTTAAATCATGGAGTAATTTATTTAATGACATTATGATGATGATGACGCAGTCCTGGGCAGTTTCCTTTCTGCTTCCCAAATATAATTTTAAGGGCCTTCATACATTTTTTCCTGAAGCATGAGAGTGATGTTCTGGTACACCAAAACATCTGAAATCAAGGTTTGGAAAGCCTTATGTGTAAAATATCAGATGAAAAACATCACGATATAGATCAATTCTGTAGTTTACTTTAACACAGGTGGTGCCAGGACACAGAGAGTGGCTTCCCACTTGTCAGAGGGCAGGTTTAAATTAGATATGGGGAAGAAATTCTTCCCTGTGAGGGTGGTGATGCCCTGGCACAGGTCACCCAGAGAAGCTGTGGCTGCCCCTAGATCCCTGGAAGTGTCCAAGACTAGGTTGGACAGAGTCTAGAGCAACCTGGGATAGTGGAAGGTGTCCCTGCCATGCCATGGCATTGGAATGGGATGATCATTAAGGTTTCTTCCAACCCAAACCATTCTGGGATTCTATACAAAAAAAATCTATTTAAAACTATTGAAAAGTAAGGATTAGGCAAGTAGGCAAGGATATAATCTTTAAAATCATTATTGAAGACTTATATTTAAAGAAGAGTAGGCATATCACACCAAATAATCAGCACAACAGTTGCTCTGTGTACTACCTTATGTGCAATGCCTTATGAAAAAAAATCTTCATAATTGTACTCTTTCACTCAAATTCTATTGAAATTTAAAGTACACTAATGGAATGCACATCACTAAATTGGATAAAACAAGAAAAGAAGCATTACATCTTTGTTGTCAAAAGCCTTTACTATTCATGTTACAGAATTCAATTTCTTGATTAAGCAATGGTTCCAGGAAACTGTTTACAGTAACTCAAAAGACCATGTGAAGAGGTGAACTGAATTGTTCATATTTTGTAAATATGAAGCATTATGTCGGCAATGATTACAGCTTTGAGGATTAGTTACGTCAGGGTAATTAGGATAATTTTATTTTCTGAAAAAAAAAAAAAAAGTACTGATAGCAGTTAAATATTAGCATAAAATCCTGAAATGCAGCAAAAGCTCATTGATTGCCTTTGGTCACGAAGGAAGATGACACAGAAGGCAACAACACAATTTTCTTTGTTCCTAGAAAATATAAAAACAGTATCTTGCAGAGGACACATGGGAGAGTTCCTTTGCATGAGAAGCACCAATCTGTGCACTCACAAAGGCAGCCCCTGGTTCACAAATAAATCACCCCGGTGTGCAAAGTCCATCCCAAGCCATGGAGCTGGGACTCTGAGGTGGGCACCAGTCCCCTGCCAATGAGCACCTATTTGCCTTGGCACAGCTGCCTTGTGGGTGAGATGTGAGGACCCACCTTTGCTTTCTGACTCTCCTCACTGCCATTTTTAAATGAAATTGGACAATTTAAGAACCATCCCTCCACTCTCTCACCTCTCTGTGGACTAAATTAAATCCTCCCAAACTCGTTCAAATAATGTCTTTGGCTTTTTCAGGAGTAAATCTCCAATTTAGCAATTTCCAGATCTGCCTTGCCATGAAAAGCTACATAATCAACCAAAATCTGAGCACAGACACAAGGCTGAGGCATTTCACAACTCAATACCCATTTCAAGGCAATGGCACCAAAAACACAGTGGCTACACTAAATATGCAAAATACAGATTTCCCAAGGCTATTTTAAAATGAGAAAAGAATTCAGGAAAAATACTTTTTTTCCTTAATTACATCCTGGCCACATCTCACACAGTAACATCTGCTTTCTTAAAGAGCTCCTAAGGTTAACATTTCATCTCTACAGACACAGAATCTTTATCACCTCAAGTTCACTCAAGAACTTCAGCTCCACCAAACTGCAGAGCCTGCCATAGCATGAACTATCGCCCATAATACAGGAAACTTCATAAAATTTGAAATCTGTTCCCCAAGAAAACTGGAGTTCTGCCTGTACACCACTCACAAGATCACAAGGAACCTGCCAAAGTTTCCTCCTTAGCCTACATGTTTACCAAAATGAGTAAATACTTCCATTAACAGTGATACATGCTGGTTTGACATTCAAGGCAGAAAAGGGGAAAGGTCTAAATCTGTGCTCATTTCTGAGTTCAGCCTGACCATGGCAGCCCTTGCAGCTCTTATGTATTTCAAAGAAGGACACAAAGTCCATTTACAAAGACACTACAAAAGAGTAAAACACTTTCAGGCACATGTAATGAATCAAGTGCTCGTGGGTGGCTGTGAATGTTCATCCAAAGCTGTGTGCTCCATTGGTTACAACAGCAGCCTGTTGTTCACATGAGGAACACTCTGCCACAGCTTGTCATGGACACAGCAATCTAGTAAATTCAAGGAAAGTTTGTTGATTCCACAAGTGTTCAAAGAATCTGACCCTTTAAAAGCAATGAGTGAGAAAAACTCACCATGACAGAGGTGACTCTCTAACCCAAGGTTGAAGAGATCAAGCATGGCTAGAGGGCAAAAGAGCAACCTTTTGTCCCCTTGCCAGGATGTAGGCTGGTCATGATCCATTAATTAATGTCTCAGGCTGAGTGGATCTTACTAGAGAATCTCTATGCCCTTCTTCAAATTCAAGCCTTATCACCAAGTCACAGTTTTTACAAGTTGCTTCTGTGACTGTCTAAACTCATAAAATTGCGTGCAAAACTCCTCATCTCTGGAAGCGTTCAAGGCCAGTGGATGAGGCCCTCAGCAGCCTGGCCTAGTGGTAGGTGTTCTGGCCCATGGCAGGGGGGTGAAACTAGAGGGTCTTTAAGGTCCATCCCAACCCAAACCATTCTGTGATTTTATAATTAAGTACTTTAGACCTGGTTTCTTCTAAGTTATTACATGTGGAATCCACATTTTTGCAGACGAAGCTTCACGACCTGATTGACTGAGGTAGTAGAGGTGTCACTTCCCAAACAGAGCCCATCTTCTGTAAGACTTCTGAAAGTCACATCCAGCAACAGCACCCAAACGACCTGAACAAACACTGGCTCTGGGGACTCCTTCCAATTCTCATCAGAAAGCTGCTGGCACACACACTGCAGAAACCACACGTGAAAGGGGCTTGTGACTGGGCTAAGTCCTTATTCAGATGGCAATAAGTGTGTCAGGCTGCTTTGGCCAGTGCCTCAGCTGCTGCCAAGGCTGTGATGGCAAGAGGAAAGCATTAGCATATCACATTTCTAACCTACAGGACACCAAACAATACCAAAAACTACTAAGCACAGGCACTGCTGGGTTTGTGTGGGACTCAATAAATGCCTGCACAGAGCCAGGACTGACCTGAACAAAGTGGCTCTGTGCCACCCAGCCCCACCATACAATCAGCACAGCACAATAACAGCTAAAACAGATTAAACAGCATGTGCAGGGTCCTGTGTGGAAGTACTAGAAAATACCAAGCTTTATGCCCAGCTCCAAGGTTCTTCTTTAAACAGGTTGGTGTTGATGCAACTCCTCTGGTCTCTACAGCACAGATAAATGCCCTGGAGAGGGTGGGATGGTGGGGAAAGGAAGAGAGGCTGTATGGCCAGGAGCACTTAAGAAAGGCTTTCAATCCTTTAAGCGCTCAGGGCCAAATAGGATTTTTAGGTTTCGTCAGTGCTACACGAAATTCAATTGTGCAATGCCAAGTGAATACACAGTATACTTTATGAAAAGCCTTCTCAACATGCTAAGCCACTTTATAAAATCTAATTAGAGCTTTCTTCATTTAACTTGCAAATGCTGAAAGCAATTATCCCACTTAAGGACTAACTTACAAAACGTTTTCAAAAAGCAACACAACAGCACCGAGAGACAACACTGCCTCCTTAGAATAATTGATTTGTTCCTATACAGGGGAGAAAGGATTGGGACTCAACTCCTTAGGGTAGGGTCTGCTCAAATCACTATTTATGCCAGAATCAGCAGGCATCATCTTAGCAACAGCATCCTGGAATGCTACACTAAGGCACAAACATGATAGCTTTCATTTTTTTGGTTTCTTTTTAAATAAATGTCCTATGAACCTCCTTTAATGAGAACATGACCGCAGGAAGCCGGTTCCACTGCCCATCCCAAACAAAAACTGGGGGAGCTTGGCTTCTTCTGGTTATCATAACCTTTTGCAAATAAAGGGGTTTCAGTTGCAAGAAAAATCTGTTTTATTCAGACCAATCCAGATGAAAAACCTCAGGAGCAAGCCTGGATCCTGTTCAAGAGTCAGGGAAATAAAAACAAAGAACAGCTGACTAATTCTCCATTCTTGGTCCTGTAAAAGACTGAGTGGAATGTGAACACTGCCTCCAGTATGAAGTTCAAAAATAAGCGTCATGAGGTAAATGCTCTTGTCCTAAAGCAAACTAGGACGAGGACATAAAAAGACACAAACAACCTACTTTGTTTCCAGTCCTGAGAGCAGCCTGTCAGGCAACAAATAGTCCCTCCTGCCTACACACAACTGCAGAGATTAATTGCTCTTGTTTCCCAGTTTTGGACTATAATTCGTTTCCTCCTCCACCCCCCCCTCCCCCCCCTGAAAAAAAGGGGAAAGTTCTCCACAAACTTGAAAATGAAAGGAAATGCATATTATTCCTGGCATTAATTTAAATCCATGTGCTTTAAGATTAGGTCCTGTTAGTGCTTTATCAATGCCAGTCTACAGCTAATGCACTCTCAAAATGTTTAATCTGAGCCGCAGCAAAGATTTGCTTTGCTCTAGATGAGCACTAAATTCAGCAAGAGAAACAACTGCAGCCACACAACAAAATAAAACACTTTCATCCCATACAGGTTACTCACAGAAGGCATTTTAAGTTTATCATAACCTAAAGGTGCCAGAAACATAAGAATTTTTTTTTTTAATGGTAGCATGGAGGATTTGTATGGCTCCTCAACACAATACAGAAGGAGCTGGGGGCTGATGTATTGTTCCTCTCATTCATGATGTGCCAGGAGTGCCAAACCACAAGAGGGAGGGTCCTGCACGTTCAGTCACACACAGGAACATCAAGCCATGCTCAAGGCCAGAGCAGCCCAGCACAGGCACATGGCAGGGGCTCAGAGCCCTCTGTAAGGGTTTCTTCAGTGTGAAAGACCCTCCCTCAAACAGCACATGCCAACTTCCTGCTCTGCATGACAGCAGAAATCAGTGCCAGCCATGTCATTTGATGTCCAAGACTAGACAGCTCCAGCACTAGAATTAAAAACCTGTGGATGTCACACAGGGTAGATGCAGCAAAGGACTGAATGCTTCTAGGACCATAAGATGGGAGTTTAGCTCCAAAAAATGTATTTTGAATACTCAATGTACACTCAATTCTTTAAATTACTCTGCAAATAATCCCTGGAAGCGTTCAAGGCCAGGCTGGATGGGGCTTTGAACAACCTGGTCTAGTGGAAGGTGTCCCTGTCCATGACAGGGGTTTGGGACTAGATGATCTCTAATGTCCCTTCCAACCTTTAACATTCCATGATTCTTGACACTATTTATGAAAGTAACAGATATTCCAACAGATATTCCATTTAGTTTTAAGGCTGCTTTACCAGTTATAAAGAATATTTCTGAGAACATTCAAGTTCTTCAGCCACAGAATGGTTTGGGCTGGAAGAGACCTTAAAGCTCATCTAGTCCCACTCCTCTGCCTTCCACTATCCCAAGTTGCTCCAAGCCCCTGAGACTGGACACTTCCAGGGACAGGGTAGCCACAGCTTCTCTAGAAAACTGTTACATATAAATTAAATATGTTCTGCCAAAAAATATTTTGGGAAGCCTAAGCAATCTGTTTAGGCTTCCCAAAGAAGAACCAGAATCTATCTAAGAGTCATTATGCTGAAAACTCCTCAGGACCAGTACTGGAAAGCCATGAATCTACACAAGAGAGTTAAATGCCTTATAATAAATATTAGGTTTGGATATTAAAAAGTTATAATTAGTTATTAATAAGTCCAGGCACAGCCAAGACAGGCAGACACCCTCAGTCAGGCAGTTGACACAGAATCTGAGCTATGGCTAATCTGCTTACTGGTGCCCTCCTACAGCGATGCCACGGGATAGATTTACCAGCAAAGTCCTTTCTGGGCATCTGACTCAGACATGATGGAGCAGATTAAAGTCAGAGGCAGCTTTTAGCACATAGTTTTCTGTGCACATCTCTTCAGGGTGGGAAAAAATAAAATTAAACAGGATGAAGCTTTCTTTTTCCCCTTTCTAAAAGCTCACATTTGGGACAGTCCTAATTTCCCACTGCTGATGCTGCGTGGCCTTGAGCTGAGCCTGCCACAAAGAGACTTTCCCTGCTTAAATGAGAATTAAAAAAATTAATGGGCTGATGTTCTATTTTTGAAAGATGGTTCAATGAGCTTATAAGTCAAATGATCAGGCTCAGAGATCATACAACACAATCCTTATGACAGCAGTGGGCTGGATTTGATGACCTTTGACAGCCCAACCCTTCCAGTCTGACACGAACTTGACTCCAAGTCTTTGCTCCATCCTTCAGGGATCAGCACAGGTTTATCACAGCACAGATTCAGTGCAGCCCATGAGCACTGCTATGAAAATAAACAGATAATGCTCTATTCTCATGAAATTATTATTTATTAGCCTCCCTGCCAGCCTGCTTGTAAAAATATCTAATTTGAGAGTATTTTCATAAAAGAATGAATTACTTTATGATCTTCTGGCTTCTGATGTGCCCTGATCAAGGCACCTCTAAAGACCAAGTGTGTCCTCGCAGCTGAACTTTCCAAAGCACCAACACTGTGCTTTCACAGCTGTGCTGCCTGAGCTTTCCTACAGTGCAGAAACAGCTTTGGCAGTCACTGCCAGAGGAATTGCCAGTGCAGGAGCCACATTCTTGGACCTCCTGAGCTCTCTGCTCTCACACCAAGGTGGTATCAAGGCCTTCCAGCAATACATAACACCACGGATCTTATGCTGCAGTAAAATAAGGCATCTTACAAGCCAGTGGAAAGGGGAAAAAGCTCCCACATCTTCAAGCATGCAAATAGTGGGAAATAACTTGTGGCCACTCAGTATTTAAAGTGAGGTTATAAAAAAAGATGAAGGGGAATTTTTACGCAGGCAGATAGTGATAGGACAAGGTGGAACAGTTTTAAACTGAAAGAGGAGACATTTAGATCAGCTGTTAGAAGGAAATTCTCTGCTCAGGAGGGTGATGAGGCCCTGGCACAGGGTGCCCAGAGAAGCTGCGGTTGGCCCATTCTTGGAAGTATCCAGGGCCTTGCTGGATGGGGTTTGGAGCAACCTGGGATAGTGGAAGGTGTCCCAGTGCATGGCAGGGGTGGAATGAGTTGATCTTTAAGGTCCTTTCCAACCCAAACCATTCTGTAATTCTTTAATTTATTTGAAGAAGGTTGCAGGAATGTGTATGAAGGTCTTGCGCAGGCTTTAGTTTACAGTCAAAAATAAAAATCATCCAACCTTTGTGATTCAGTTTACAAATGCAAACAAGAGAAGTACTGAAGGAATACCCCAGTACATGGCGACCTTGCAGCAAAAGGACATCAGTTCTGTGCTATTTCTAACAAAAGGCACAATTCACCTGCAAACAAAGCGCTGCTCACACTGGTGAAATGTGAAAAAAATTTCAACTTCTTAAATTTTACCAAGTAGATTGTCAGTTAGTTCCACATCCACTGCTCAGCTTTGCTTTCAAGAACGCTGATGAAACGTAACAGACAACCCACCAGAGAACCAGAGCTTTCACCAGCTCTGAGATGGGGCCTCAGGACAACATCCCTCGTGTGCCGAATTTAACTAACCCCATTAACAATTGCAGGATGTTGAATGAGGTCATTTTTGCATGCATCACAAGTTCACGCTGTCCTCTCATTACCAGTAACAATGGCCAGCAAAGGTCCAGCCAAGAGAGATTTTTCCATAGACACAAACTACTCGGCTGAGCTACAGCCCCACTTGCAGACCAGAAGGCTGAAAAAATTTAACTGGTTGCTTATAAACTGCTTAGCTACAAAGGTTACCAGCAAGGCTACACTTTTGGAGTAGATTTTTTTTGTAATTAATTATCCTTGAGATGCTGGTCATAGACAAACATGAAATTCTAAGTCTAAATCCCTCAAAAGCCACAGCCTCTCAGATGTTTCTGAGGAAGTGAAGACGGTTTTGAGCTGTGACAAAAGAGTAGTTTGCAGCTGAAGGTGTTGGCAAGTTGTAAAAGTGGTTGTTTAATTTTCTAGAGCCCAGTATCAGTAACATCACCATCACATGCAAGCCCTGGAAAATTCATGGATTAAAGTCCTATTAAACACACTAAGCTCTTTCAGATAGATCTGAATTCAACACAGCATCACACCGGCCACTGTGCCAGTAAGTTCTCTTGAGACACTCCAGAAAGCTCAATTCCCAATTACCTCCAAAACCCAGTCACTGAAATACCTCAGTAGCAAGGTCCACAATAACTTACATTTTCAAGCATGTAATTATTCAGACAATTTAGCTACAGATTTGTCTGTGATACTACTTGAGACTGCTTCCCCTCTGCTACCACCTTGGGATAACTGATATTTCTTCAGGGATTTCTGTATTTGTACAGATTGAGCAATGTTAATGTAACATTAATGTAACAAGTCTCTCAGTGTAGCTGAAATAAGGCATTACTCTACTCCCAAGGCAAAGCTGACTGGTGTGTGAAGCTACTTTCACTCACCGGCATAAGAGTTAAGTTTTCCTTCCACCTCTACATATTCTCCTATTTCTTTAAAATCCTTTTCTTTTAATCCCTTCAGTGTGAAATGCTGGGGTCCTGGCATTCCAGCTGGCTCATCTCACAGGTGCATATTTCTGTGTCTTTAAAAGCCAAAAGGATATAAATCAGAATTCCTTGTACCAATACCAAGCTCTTCACTAAATCTTTACCTGAAAATCCAGTAATGTCATTTTGCCCCAGGATGCATCCACAGCCACCCAAGGATGACTCTACACTGCCTCTTCTACAATTTACAGGGAATTGCAAAACGCATTAGGATGATGTAATAATGTCCTAATAAAGCCATGTAAGTAAAATAAAGTTCCATTCCAGACCAGAGATCAGAGCATTAAACTCATCATAAGCTGCAGTTGAAGTGGTGATTTTTATCGGAACATAAACGCCACAAATCAACTCTGCCTGATGCATTACTTCAAGGACTAAAAGTAGTTTTACTTTGCAACTGAAAGCTTTATGATGACTTGGAAATTCAGCATAACCTGAAGACTGGCACGCACAAGCTCCAGGGCTGCCAGAGCTGTGCAGCCTCCAGAACACCGGGCACAAGGCATTTATTTAATGCTCCTTTCTCCACGAGACTGACTTGAACAGCAGCATGTGCAGGAAAGGACCTCCACACATTCAAACATCTGCTGTGAGGAATAACTGAAGTTTGGCAGATTTTCTGGGCTTTTTTACATGCTGGAAGAAAGAAATACAGGCACCTAGTGAGGGAACTGAATAACTTAAGACCCAAAGCTGTTTTCAAATATGGATGATCTTTTCCTTAAAAAAATGTCAAAGTTAAAAAAAAAAAAAGACAAATAAACCAGGATTAAGAGGACAGAACTCTTGAGGCACACAAGGTAGCATAAGCACATAAGTTAGCTTTAAAAGCTGAAAACCTTTTCCAAAAAGTTAATTTAAAAGTAAATTCTTTTTAAAAGCTGAGGTGCTACTCCCTCAACAGGGCTTTTTTTGCTTTAGGCTGCCTAAGTGGAAATCACGGGGGATGTCAGTTAGGCATATGTGAAAGTCTCTCTCAAACATTCTGGTGAAAGAATACTGGCTTAGAACATTTTAAACCATTATGCTACTAAATAGGGAGGAAAATAAACCATTAGCCTGTGATATTTAGGATCAGCCTAGGATACTTTTCATTTGGTTCACTCCAGCATCTGCTGTCTTTGTCCCTACTTTTGTAGGCATTTGCACTATTTAGGAAGTTGGCTCCGAGGTACGTCTGCAGTATCCAAGTTTCTTTCAGGGCCAGCTGCCTTCTCCCTATGTGCTTTTGCAGCACCAGGAATCTCGTACAACTGAGCATCTGTACCACTGGAACTGCTCAGCAGTAGGACATGGCACACTCACTGTATTAGATCTCAAGTCCGTAAACATCACAATATTTGCAACAAAAAGCCCCTCAAGTCACTTGATGTGTCTTCCAAACTGTATCACCATCTGTGGGAAGAAGTCAATATTTGAGACTAGTTCAGTTCCTACACTTTAAACAGCACAGGGTAAAAGCTTTACATTGATAAGCTCATGTACTGTTGCACCACACCCAAAAAACCAGGCAGAGGTGTCACAAACTCCTACAAAAAATGCTTCTGTGGTAATATGACACTGAAAGCTTCGGGTAAATTCATCCATGTCAACAAATGCAAAGAAATGCATGCAGAGACTGGAGAAAATTTAACTGGAAATACAATAGCAGCTGAAATTCCCCCTGGCTCTCACCATTAGGAGATCTTTCTACACTTGTCAGCTTTTACTTTTACCATCCAGGAAAAGCACTTGGTGTTCACAGCAAACTGTCACCTCACAATACACCCATTTTCTAAATCATTTTGAACCTACTGAACAGGAGGCACTTGTTGACCTACACTTTCCTTCATTGTGAGCAAAGATTTATCCTCTCAAGCAGTTAAACCATGACAAGACCTTTACTTCTACCTTTGGTAAGGAAACACTTCAACAATTTTTGAGGGAAACACGGTGTCACCCAAACCTAACCCATTTACACAATTTTCATGTCCTTCACAGAGCTGATTTGTGAGCAGAGTTTTCCTCTGAAGAAGCCAGAATAAGGATGAGTCAATGTATTTTCCAAGAAGCAGCACAGAAGGTACCAATCAGTGCAGTGACACTGTTTGAAGGGAGATCCCCCCATCTCTTGTCTCTAGGAAATGCTAAAACAAGGTACAGGAATACCAGAGACACACAAAATATGCCAACTATCACACTGCTTTAGTCTCATTTATCTGATCTCCAGAGGCATCAACACCCCTCAGCATTTTGATCCTATTTCAAAATCCCCTGACTATCAATTTACACCGAACTATGTCTTCCCTACACTTAAACCTGTCCTCCTGCACTTATTTTAACTAAATTACCCTTCAAAAGAGAAAGCTGCTGCTTGGAAACTAGAAATAGACATCAAAACACACACATGAAATTTCTCTGTTAACTGACAGTGGCCTAGAGTAAAAATGTCCAAGGAATGACAAGGTTTGCTTTTTTAAAACTATTTATTCCCTAATCCTGAAGAGGTCTGCTGAGCTACAGCCACAAAAAACACTGAAGACAACAGCATTTGTCAGAACATTCCACTTGATTCAGGGTAGAAACTCTTAAAGGCTCTTAAATGAAATACATTTTGGCTGTGCCTTGTGCCAGCTGATTCACAGGGCTGTCACACACTCCAGACAGAAGTTGTGGGTAAGCTGAGAGGTCCTGAGCTGTTCCACGGAGCATCTCCCTGGAAGGATTCAGGCTTGAGGAAGAGGATTTGACAGGCACAGCAGGAGTCCTGCTGGATCCATACTCTGAAGGGATGGTGGGGTCTGTCTGTCCATCAGCAGTGGTGGTGTGCTCACCAGCAGGTCCTGCAGAGCCTGTTTTCACGCTCTAAGTGATCAGCTACTCCAGCAGTGCCCTGAGCATTTTGTCCAGACACACAAGACAGACAAGAGGAGCTGGAGCACATCCAGGAAAGAAAATGGAGCTGGGGAAGGGTCTGGAGAACCAGGAGCAGTTGAGTGAGCTGGGAAGGGGCTCAGCCTGGAGAAAAGGAGGCTCAGGGGGGACCTTGTGGCTCTGCACAAGTCCCTGACAGGAGGGGACAGCCGGGGGGGTCGGGCTGTGCTGCAGGGAACAGGGACAGGAGGAGAGGAAATGGCTTCAAATTACAGCAGGGGAGGTTGAGCTTGGATATTTGGAAAAATTTCTGAACTGAAAGTGCTGTCCATGCCTGGCACAGCTGTCCAAGGCAGTGGTGGAGTCCCCGTCCCTGGAGGGATTCAAAAGCCATGTGGATGTGGCACTTGGGAACATGGTTTAGTGGTGGCCTTGGCAGTGCTGGGAGAACAACTGGAGTTGATCTTGGAGGGCTTTTCCAACTGAACTATTCAATGATTCTATGAAAAAGAGCTAAGGAAAATCAGCTTTGGTGGTCTAATTGTTAAAAAAGACAAACGCAACTTCAGGTGACAGAGACACCTCACTGGAAAGTGCTGAAAAAAGCAGCAAAAACATTTTCTAAAAAGGTCACACAACATTCTTCTAATGCACTGCAACAGAAGCTCCCAGTAACCTTATCCCAAAAGCATTACTCTGCATTATCCCTACAATAACACTGGACAGGATGCAACTTTCACCATATTTCACTCTTATCCACGTTTAATTATTGAGTGGCTAATTTGACCACTGTCACTGATTAATTAGAATAAAAAAGCCAGAAGCAGAACTAGCACAATACAACAAAACAAGATTAAGCTCCACTGGAATCTACTCTGAATATTTTTTAAAATTCCATGTCAACAGACATTTCCTTTTTGCAAATTGTTTGTGAGCAGTTGATGTCCCTATTAGAGAAACATCTGGAGTCCTTGTTTTTGAATATACTTCTCAACATTTGAGATTGACCTTTTCATTTCTAAATCAGGTTTCATCCAGATCTCTTTGGAAAAAAAAAAAAACCACAACCCACTGCTGGGTTCCAAGTACAGCAGCTGCCAGCTCACTGTACCTCAGAAAGTCACCAAAACCCTGAAGTACACTTCAGGAGGCCTCCTGAACACTGCTGAATATATCACAGAATCATGGAATGGTTTGGGTGGGAAGGGACTTTGAAGCCTATCCAGGGCCAGCCCCTGATGTGGGCAGGGACACCTTTCACCATCCCAAGTTGCTCCCAAGCCCCATCCAACCTGGCCTTGGACCCTTCCAGGGATCCAGGGGCAGCCACAGCTTCTCTGGGTAACCTGTGCCAGGGCCTCCTCACCCTCCCAGCCAGGAATTCCTTCCCAATATCCCATCTAACCCTGAGCTCTGGCACTGGGAAGCAATTCCCCCTTGTCCTGGTACACCATGCCTTTGTCCCCAGTCCCACTCCAGTTCTCCTGAAGCCCTTTTAGGCACTGGAAGGGGCTCAAGCTCACCCTGGAGCTTCTCTTCTCCAGGTGAACAGCCCCAGTTCTGCCAGCCTGGCTCCAGAGCAGAAGTGCTCAAGTCCACATCATGGAGACCTGTCGAGCTTCTCATCCATCAACACCCCAGGTCCTCCTCCTCAGGGCTGCTCTTGGATCCATTCTCTCCTTGGCCTCTATCTGCTCTTGGAATTGCCCCAGTCCATGTGCAGGACCTTGTACTTGACCTTGTTGAACTCCACAAGGCTCACAGGGGCTCCACCTCACAAGTTTGTCACAGAGAGTCCTTCCAGAATTCCCCTTCCAAGCCATGGTTCTCCACACTTTCTCTAATAAGTAAATCCCTTCTTCAAAACTCCTCATACATTCAGCAAGTCTCCACTTTTTAAAAATTCCTCTTTCTTCCTCTCCTTGCTAGACCTTTCCCATCTTCCATCTGAATTTCCTGAGCCTCCATAACACTCTGTTAACATTTTTCCCTCCAAAATCCCTTTATATTCATTTAATCACATCAACTCACAACTCTTCTACATTGTCTCCTCCACAGCTCTCCTTTTGTGCATCCCTCCTTCCTCCCATCCCAGTCTTACCCTGCTGGAGTCAAGCATGAGGAACCTGGAGAGAAAACACCCCAGCCAAGCCTCCTAAGCTTTAGAGAAACTCAACTGGACGTGGCAGAACCCCAGCAAGAAGGAAATGAATCCCTTAAATACCAGACTGACCCACCATGGTTTGTGCAGGAAGAAAACACAGCAGCCCCTTTTTGACTAAACAGTACATAAATATAACAATTTTACCTCTCCACAGCTCTGTTATGACAGAAACCAGAGTATCACGTTCAGTTTTGTTATTGCCCATTTTGTAAAGGATGTTCCAATCAGTAAGTACATGACACACAGATTTGAGGGCTACAGGAAATGCCTGTGAGATTTTTTTTTTCCAGCTCAGGCTATTTGTCCTACTTGATCACACCTCTAAAAAAACTTTGCTGTGCAACAAATGAGAATATTAAAGTGTTATTTAATCTGGTAAGGAAGCTCACAAAATTAGCTGTGAGAAGAAACTGAGAAATACAAATGAGAATCAAGATGTTGCTATACTGTTTTCAAACAGCTGAGGAAATCAACTCCTAAATTTGTCAAAAAGTGCTGGGATCTCAAACGTTTCATACCTCCAAGAAGAGGTGGCATGAATTTTCCTCTGACAAACAAGTAATGGACACAAAATACAAAAACCACACAAAACTTGAAGATTTCAGTGTACAGTGAAATCAATTACAGAAGCCAAAGGTCTTGGACTTTTTTTGTCTGGTCCTATAACCCAAGCTACATTCATTTCAGGTTTCATATGTCAAATACTGAGCAAAACAGGCCAAGGAAAATGGTTCAAATGAATTCCACGAAAGCTCTTGGGGTTGTGTAGCCTTTGGCAGTAACCCCTGTCCTCTAGATTTCCATCTGGTAGTTGTCCATTTCTATTCATTTTTGACAGAAGCTAAAAAAATAAACAATTGGTTTCTGAAGCTCCAACACCAAGATCGGGTCTGAAATGTTCATTAGCAAGTTCTTGGAACCTTACAGTGGGAAGTGTCCCTGCCCATGGCAACAGGGCTGGAACTGGATGATCTTTAAGGTCCCTTTCAACCCAAAACATTCTGTGATTCTGTGATAAGTCTGGTTGCTCAGCCACACAAAATTATTTAACTCGTGCTCCACTTGCTGAGATGATTTTCTGGCTGATCATTTCTGCTTTTGAGAAACAAACCTTTCCCCTCCAGAAATCTTAGCACTTCAAAGCCACCTCCAGCTCATGTTTTCCCCAGGTAAGCATTTCAACAGTCTTCAGAACTTGAAGGTCTGAACTCTGTGGCTCTCACCTTATACTGCACTTCAACACAAGTACTTTAGGAGGGGCATTTTTGAGGGCAACCATTGATGTATTTTTAAAAATATGGATGTTTGCAGAACTTACCTCTTTCTCGGTATCCCTGGATATACAGGTCCACTGGTTTTCCTTCACACTGTATGCCCAGAAGTCAGCCAGATCCTGAGTTCCATCCCAGCCACCAAACAAATAAACAGTTTCTATTTACAAAAAAAAAAAAAAAGAGTTAATTTTATTTTTAAAAGAGGATGTGTTTAAACAGGATACAACCTACAAAACATCTGTGACAAAGACAAACTATCAGAAGATAAATTTAAACTCTTTTTTTACTTAAAACACCACTGCTCTTTGAATGGAACTAGTCATCAAGACAAAAATGTGGTTTGGTTTAGTAATGGAAGATTTTAGGATTGATAGACAGCCAATTCTCAGAGTCATTTTCTATTTCCACATTTACATAAGAGGCAATCAAACCCACAGCCTTCTGATTAAAATTCCAGACAGACAAATGAACAATATTTAACATTTTGGATCCTGTGCATGTAGTCTATCAATGACATCTCAGCCTGTGCCCTGTTTGGTGCAGGATTTATACATCAATAAGATTTCAGAGATAGGAGCAGCAAAGTTTTTCTGTTTAGCCCATCCCTTAGATAGAAAAATCAACTACAAAATCTTCAAGGGAAATGTCTTGCATAAAGTAACTTACCTGATGCCACAAAAGCCACTGAGTACAAGAGTCACAAATTTAAGTCAGTGTTTCAGGGCTGTCACCTCAAACCCACAACTGCTCTGTGTACAGCAAGTTCTAAGGCTTCCCAGACTCACTGATAAAACCAGATGAAGCCTTTGAACAGGGGAAGCATTTAAGAAAGGAGTTTCTGTTCTGCCATGGAGAGATAACCAAACTGCTCCCATTATAGAAACAGCACTATCTGGTCTCAAATTCTAAAAATACTTCATTTTCAGACCGCATTAAAACACAACACAAAGCCAAGCCCAAGAAGAACAAGCTCCTCAAGACCTGCAGAGCTTTGAAAAACTCCTTTAAAATCCACAAACCACTTCTATTAAGGAGGTAATGGCCAATTTTTAGTCCAACACCAATTAAAGCACGGAGTTAGAACATGATTATAAAATGAGACTAGTCCCTGACCCTTACCTACCATCAGGATAGTGGTCATCACCATGGAAAGGTTACCCTGGTTCATTAACTTTAATTACCCTTCCTCCTGGACTCAGGGCTCCCAGTGTTCCCTGCAAAGAGCAGGTCCCTTTGTGCACATAAATTCTCACAGCTCACAAAACCCACATTACCACAACAGCTTCATTGATAGCCGAGAAAAATAAAAGATTTGGCACCAGCTAAAAATCCTACTGGGGCCTTGCCAAAATGTCAGGCCTGCCTGGAAAGGCTTTGTTGGCTTACATGAAATTTAATAGCAAACCTGAATGACTCTGATGAAAACTCAGATTTTGGAAGTTACCTAACCCAGGCTGACAGAATTAGATGTGAGCACTGAGAGGGGAGCACGAGCACCCAGCTGGTGCTGAGCATCCCCAGAGCGACACCCTGAACACAACTGGACATGAACTCTGTGCCAGGCCCATTATTCATCACAAAGTAAAACTGTAGCTCACATGAAAGAAAGGCTCCATCACTATCTAGACCCAATGAAAATCATTTTTTGTTTCATGCCTTATTGCAGAAGTATATACATATTTTAGAGGAAGGTTCCATGTTTTAAAAGGAATATTTCATAATGCATAAATGCATCTGTTGCTGGTAATGTCAAGTAAATAATTTTTTATGGTTCTCCTAACATTTTCAATTGTTTTCCCATGGTATAAAGCAGAAAAACAGTTGTTTGGTGGTTTGTGGGATTGTTCTTGTTTGGTTGGGGTTGGGTTTGATTGTTTTGGTTTGGTTGGGTTCGAGTTTTTTTGGGATTTTAAGTTTTTTTTGAAGTCAAGCTTCACTCTATTTCCCAGCCAGTAACACTGCTTGTACTCTAGCTGTTAATTCAGATTTTATGGGAGGGGTTTTTTTCACCTTGCATGCAGAGATCCAACCAGGACATATGTGAAAGACAATATTCAAAGAAGAGGAGAGAGACCACAACCCCAGGCAGCAGCAGTGGGGCAGCTCAAGGGGAGCCCAGCAGTCTCACACCAATATAACTCTGGTAGCACTGAGGAACTCAAGGAGGAAAGGATCCTCCCTCTGCATCCAAGCAATATGGAATACAGCAAATTGATGCTGCTTTATTAAAGCAAGTCTCTATTCAGCTTTAGGGACAGAGTAGGAGAATTTTCAAACCTAGCTGCAAGGCAACAAGAAAAAAACATGAAAGCAATTATATTTACCCAAAGCTTTTACCAGCTACGTTTAGGAAGTCAAATTTCTCCTCCAGCATCCTCAGCTTATTTCCTCTACATTTTTTTCTGAATACAAATTCAACACTCTGAATTAAATATGTTCTGTGAGTATTTCTAAACTGCTTGCTCAGTCAAAAATTTTTCTGTAATGTCTGAGTTCTTTTCTTCCCTCACTCTCTAGATGATTAAAAGGTGCCAGAGAAGTCCTCAAATTAGAGGACGCACATTCCCAACAATCCACATATTTCCTGTCAATCTCTCCTTAATTTCTATTTCTCAGAAAAGTAGCAAAGCAGCCCTCTCCAATCCAAGAAATAGCAAAATTCCTGGGGTGGTTTCAGCCCAGGTTCACACACATTCTCAAGGACAGCTCTCTAAGTCCTGTTAACTCCATTTTCTCCATGTGGTGAAATCCTTGGTGGGATTCTGGATTCTTCCTCAGTGAATACATTCCAGTCCTGGTGACATATTTAACTACATTCTTTGGTCAAGTAGTATTTCCATGTCTCTGCTGGAACAATTCTCCACAGAATATAAAAGAATTGTGGCTCTACAGCACTTCTGCAAGGTCCATCAGTCATCCCCCAAATCCCTCACGGGAAGGCTAACTTCAGCAGAGACCACATTGCCCAGGGAATTATTCAGTTATATTTTGTCCAAGGATAGACATTTCAGACTGGATCCCTGCTGCAATGACTGATTAACTTCATTACAATTTTTCCCCCCTAATATCTAACAGGATTTTCCCTTCCTGTCATTTATCCTATCCCTCTGCTCCCCCAAAACGAGCCTGGCTATCTCCATGCTCTCACCAGCAGCTGAAGACAGCTCTAGGATCCTCCCATGAACCTTTTTTTCTACCAGACGAACAAAACTAGCTCCCTGAGCATCTCCACACACATCATACACTTCAGCCCTGACCACCTTGGTGAGTTCAGTTTGACACAATCCTTATTGTCCCAGAGAGTCCAAACCAGGCACAGCACTCCAGATGTGTCCCTGAGTACCCAAAAGAGGAACATCACCCTCTCCTCTCCCTGCTGGCCGTGTTTGTGCTGGTGCAGCCCAGCAGGAGAGCCTGGCCTTCAATGCCACAAGGACACGTTGCTGACGCACGTTCCGCTTCCAGCGCCGTGCAAATCCTTCCTTGCAGTCAGTCCCCAGCCTGTCCTGCTGCACAGCTGTCACATCCCAGGGGCAGGATCAGAACCTCACAATGCTCTCCTGCAGCCCCTCAGGGTCCCCTGGACTCATGGCCCTGTTCCCCAATTCATCAGCCACTGCCCTCCTAGCCAGCTGCCAGCACAGACATGCTGGGGCTGTACTTGCTGGAGCATCACAACTATGAAGGATTCCTCTACGAAATAACAAACCAACCAAGGTGTAAGATCTCTCAAAAGCCTTCTACAAAAGGATGTCACTTCCCCAAGTAGCACCCACACCTTTAGTTACGTGCCAGCAGCACTGCCCACTTTGTGAGGAACATTTAAGAGCACAAATATAAAACCAGCCTTAAATCTTCTTGCAGTATGACAGCCCTTGGTTTCTGAGCCACAGTTCAGCTGGATACAAGTTGGCTGAATAAAAGGGGTTTTTTTAAGGATAGGCATACAGTCTCAAATGTGAAAGCCCCATGAAGTTGAGTAACCTCCAGGATTCAGCAGCTGTTTGTGTTTCAGAGCTTAGAAGCCATCTGTGTTTTGTTTCTGAGATCCCTTCATCCTGTACACAAGTCTTGTCTTTAAATATCTTATGGATAGCAGTGTTTTCCTCAGGCAAAACAGCATCCTTCATGTCTGCTGCTCTCTCTTCATCTTTTTCATCTTCCCATGCTGCTTTTGAACCAGCCTTGTCATTTCTGCTGTGCTGCCCACATATACAATGGGCACGCTGGGCCCAGTACTCTGAATCTCTCCCTGTTCCAAACCTACAGATTTGTCCTCATTTATCTAATGGAAGGAATCAAACAGAATTCCTTCGGACGAAAGGAAAAGCAAAATGATGTACAACCAAAATTACACAGCAGTTGCACTTCAGTGAGAGAACAGAGGTACCACATCAATAAAGACCATTTCACTAATGCTTTCCCTCAAAAAACTGTTTCACTTGCCAAAGAGAAGAGAAATGGAGACAGAAGAAAAATCATCCCAGTTGCTTTGCTGTTATTTCTAAAGCAGGCTCATGGGAAAACTTCAACATTTAAGAAAGCCTGATATAACACCAAATAACTTTTTTTTAATAGAATGATATCTACATGGTCCCTATTTCTATTGTTACCAAAACAATTACATAGCTTTATGGACTGCACTGTCATTCACTGTGTCTACCCTGTAAGAGCAGAAGAGATCCATTCCACCTTGCCTATGGAATTATAAAGCACGCCACCAAAACACAACACACATACTGTTCATAAGTACCGACATCACTCCTTAAAACTTGCTTTTGGCAATTCACTTACCCATTCCCTCTTCCAGAATAAGCACTGGAATTTTGAAACATGTGGCATATCTGACCCATAAGGAGGCCAGGGAGGGCAGACTCACAGAGCTGTTAATAAGGAGCCAGTGCCAGATGCTGACACCCTCATCCAAAACTGCATTAGGGTTCAATTCCCTGGGAACACACTTCTGCACACGAGCCTGTGTGTTACTGTCCCAGTATTTCCCCAGGGCCTACACAAACAGCTTCTCATGTCTGACATGCAGCACACAATACTGTGTTCTTGTGTAATTTTGGGGTTGTTTGGGGGACAATTTTGTTTTAATCTATGTACCTGAGTTGCAACTACTTAAATAATTCCCCTTCCTTGTAGAAAAGCAGAGAGAACTCTCCAGCCTCCCACACGGAGAGCTGCATGAGAAATGCACCTTGCAGGGAAAAGCAGGAATAACAGGAGCTTTCTGTTTTCATTTGCAGACTAAAGCTCTGAAGTACCTAATAGTGGTTTCAGCTATAATTGTGAATTTCTCCTAGTTTATGTTTCTGCACCAAATCCAACTTCCTAATTCTCCCATCCAGAGTCATTCCAGTCTGTTAATGTGATTAAAATGATGGAGGATATTGTGGGAATCTCTAACTTCCCATTTTTAATTTCCCTTTTTTTTATATAAAGGAAGACATCAGGCTGCATTCTCAGTTCTGCATCCCATAATGCCTACAGTTCCATTTCAAATACCAGCTTTAAGAGTTTTCCAAAACATCAGGAACACTGCACTAAGTCAGCTGTGGCAGGTTTTAAGAACAGGAATACCAGATGGAAATGAGCTACAGTACAAGTTACTGGCTGCCAGCAGAGATGCTTAATTCTCCTTCAGTTACTTTCAGTCTTCTCTAAGTGAAAGATAAACCATGCTAAAAGGCAGTTTAGACCAAGTTAATCCATGATCTACCCAAAACTGATAAACAAAGTCTCACTGACTCCATGCACTAGCAGCAACTTAAGATCTAGTTCAGCTACTCACCAACCCATATCCTCTATCTTAACACCAGCACATGCATCCAACAGGCTCAGTATTATTAAATTAGAATTATTTTTCTACTCAGTAATAAGTGGTTAAAATCTCTTTGAGGTTAATCAAACACCAAACCATTTATAGTTCATTTATAGATACAGCAGGTCTGGCCATCAGAGATGAAAATTTGCTTCCAGTATTTAATTCTACATGATATGAAACTTCAGAATCTCCTTGTAAGTATGATTTTGCTGTTTCACTTCACTTCCAAAAGATTCAAGCTGAAGAAAATACTGATTTTTGAGAATGACCTAACTCCTCTAACAAGGAGTGCAAAGTGAGATGATTTTTCTTCAGTTGCCAAAGTCTTCTGAAAAAAACCCACTCAGCAAGTGTGTGAGTAAGGAGGGAGGATGGCTTTGAAGGGAAGAGCACACCACTGCTCCCTTTTCCATTAGCACTGGATCTGTCCAAGGTTAGCCAGGGAGCTTTCCAGCTCCAGCCTGTAAAATACATCCTGACATAACTGGCTAAATTCCCACCAGCTCATTAAACTCCACCTATATTCAAAAGGAAAACTCCAGCAATCACAAATGGGAAACAGCCCCAAGAAATTCCCCTGGCCTGTCAGGAGCCAGATTAAATGGCAAAACTGATCATCTCAAAAACATTTCAGCTTTACAAGTCTCAGTGGACCTGGATGCAAAACTGAGAGCAACTTCCCAAACAGCCCAAAGGGAAACTTTGGGAAGGTATCCCACCACCTGTAAATTGAGCTACAGCAAGAAAGGACCAACATGAGAGAGGGAGGGAGATCCAGGACTCCACCTCTGTGGCTAGTGTCCAGCCACTTTTGTACAAGTAAAAAAATTAAAATAAAATAAATAAATTGTATACATTTGATACATTTATAATATACATTTTATATATATTTTTCCATAAATAATATAAATATTATTATATATTGCATACACATGTATCCAAAGTGTATATAATACATATCAAGAAATATTAAAAATATATGGAAGAGTTTCACTGCCTTGTTAAAGCAGAGTGAAACTGAAGTCAAAGGGAGAGCTGACAACCTTAGTGGGACTTTAGAAAAGCAAGAGGAATGGAAAGGAAGGCTCACACTACCATGGATATTTTATTTTCAGGAGGTGTGCAGGACTATCATTTCCAAGTTGACAAGGATCATGTTTCTTCCACGCTCTTGTGAAACACTCACTACTAATTCCTGAGGCCACTAGGGAGCGTTCCCAGCCTCTGCATAGACAAACACCAGCAAATCCTCCAGCAGTGTTTTGTTCTAATCAATCTCAAACCTCTCCCACCAAATGAAAGAAGTTTACTCTCCTACACCAAATAACTCGAGTGCTTCCTCCAGTGCAGTAACTACTCTGAGCAAAAGCCAGGGGCTGCAGCTACTGCTGGATTTTTGCTTGTTCACCATGACTTAGCAAATTACTCTGGAAGGTCCTATCCTGTCACATGCTCTGTCCCCGTCCTGTGACCACAACAGATATGGCCATTGGCATTTTTTTGCCAACTCCTTCAATGCCACCCTATATTCCTGTCCAATACCCACGCCCTGATCTTGTTTCTTCCCTCCCAAGAACAATCCTTTCACTCACACAGCAAAGACTCAGGCAGATGCTTTCCTTATTTTAGTAAGGACTGACGTAGCACAGAAATCTGATTAAGTAACAGACAAAGATATAGAAAATTATGCAGAACAACAATCACTGGAACTGTTCCTGAATACACCACCCCACTTTCTTTTCTCTGCAGGTTCTCTGAAACAGAGGCTGAGCCATTCTTTAAATTGCTACAGGAAACATTTTTTGCAAAAGATGTCTAAAGAATTATATTTAACAGGAGTTTCTTGCACTGTGGGAATTAGAAGCCACTCCAACCAAAATACAAGGAATGTTTCAACACATCAGATCTACTGCTTGAGCACAGCCTCTAGCAGATAAGGGAAATTATTATCCCTCATTTCTCTTGTTTGAACTCCTGCTCTAAGACGGTAGGAGGAACAAAAAATTAAAACCAATTGTTCTTGGTTTCTTAGTTAAGACAAGACAATGGCATAACACAGAATTATTAGGGAAGAAGAGAAAAGGCAGCTGGGAATATGGATCCAGAGAGGACACAGAGCATTTAATCCAACTATTAGTGCATTTTTTTTACACCAAATAACAAAGCTAACACAGTGTCTGAAGAAAAACACATTTGCATATTAATCTGGAAAATAACTGATTAAATAATTTAGTTAAGAAATGTAACAACTACTCACCTGTCTGCACATCTATAACCATCTGATGGCCACCTCTCATCCCTGGCCGACTGTCTTCCCCGTCACCTTCAGAAAAAGAGGGAAGGGAGAATTTTCCATTTTAAGATTTTTAAAGCGAAGAAAGACAGCTTCAACATGGAAGCAGAGAAACTGAGTAACTCACCCTTCTTTAAACACTAGCACATCACTTTTTCCAGGTAATATTTTTTGTGCATTATAAAACTGTACAAAGTTTTATACTGAATTATCTGGTGACTGACAGTACAGAGAGCAGAAGTGAATACTGCAACTCTCAGTGCCTTGGAAAGGAGCTCCAACGTTCCTGATGCACTCAGTGCACACAAAAGAGCTCTGAGCTGTCCTTGCAGCTCTCCAGAAGGGATGACAGCCAGCCTTTGGCTCCCCTTCCATCTCTCCCCACCTGAGAGCTGCCTGAGGGCTGAGCTGTGAGAACAGATACTCAAATGACAGGGAAATGAACCCCTGGGATGGGAGCTGGAGTTGATGTAGACATAAAGCACAGTCAGCTTTGCACCAGCTATTCTCACATATAAGGGAATTCCAACTGTCCAATTAAAGCAGCTTTCCAACCACTTTATGGATCTTAAGCATTCAGGACAGGTGACACCGATAACCCCTCCCAAGGGGCTTGGGGACAGTGCTCCACACTTGGCAATTGACACCTTGGATCCTACATTTGCTCTGTGACTGATTTTTGTACTCTGCAGTTAAGGATGCTGCTACAAGTCTCCTCTCAAGGCAGACGGGAATAGAAAAGTTTCTGCAGTTTGGATTTACTGTGTAACAGATCAAGACTTCAAAAGATTCACCTCATTTAAAATACTCCCTGTTGAGATAATGTATTTATTCGCTAACTCTTCACTTTAAGTTGAAGTTACATCAAATCCATGTGCTAAATCTGGTAACACAGATAACTGTTCATGTGTTTAACCAATATTCTGGGATTTGTTACTAAACTGATGATCTATCCCTAAAGTTACAACTAGTATTTCTACAGTGTTCCTTACTCAACCAGAGAACAGGCTGAATTTCACTGAATTTGCAGACAAATGCAACTTTTTCAGAGAAGAAAGCATTCCCTAGAACTCTCCTAGAGGAGACTTTCTTGCATCATTCTCTTGCTCCATATTCTCAAAGGAACAAGACAGAACTGGCAGTACATGAGTTCTATCTTAAGAAATGTCCTTACCTTTGGTGCTTTTGGGGATAATCTGCCCCCAGCGAGGTTTGTACTCTTGCTGACTGATATACTGATTGAACAAGCCATCTGCAAAACAAAAATTTTGCTGGATAAAACATTTATCCTTCCATTATAGCAAAATCACTTTCAACGTGGGTAACTTCAGCCTAACTCAATCCAGTATGCCACTCCAAAGCCTCCATTTTCAGTGAGTTCTCCATTATGTGTCAGTTAGTTTGTTAAACTTTTGTTAGTTTGTTAAACTTTTGTTAGTTTGTTAATGAACTAAACGTGCGAGCACTAAAATAAAAAGAACACTTGCTACTAGATCAATCAGGAATTATCCAGTTTGCCTGCCAGGTCGTGCCAAGTGGCTATAAATCTCCAGTGTGGTGTATTTAATTAAGAATTGAATCCCTCCCCCTTATTTAAGCAAAAGGAAAGTTGCCAGTGCATATAAAATTCAACCATTTTAGTGCACGTTAAGTTAGAACTAGGTCAGACAGCATCTCTGGAGCTTCATCTGAGAAGAGAAGGGAAGCAGAGCAGATTGTTTAAATGCTGTGATATGGGACAACCAAGTGCTAGATGAAAAACAAAACAATAGTTTACATTCTCTTCAGAGAGTTAAGCAAGAAGAGCAACAGAGGAGGCATTAGATCCTGGGCCAGATGTGCCAAGTGCAGCATTTCTGTGAGCAGCACCAGCTCCAGCACTTTATCCACACTCCCCTTGAGCCCTCCACCTCTTCAGCACCCAGAGGCCAGTTCCTAATCCTGTTCAGATGTTAGCAGTCCATCACATAAACACCAATTTTCTGTAAAGGAGACTTGTAACACCCACAATCCCTGGAACTGCTCTCCAGTCTAGGAAGGGCTTGGCATGTGGGAACTTGGTGCTTTTGCTCTTCAAATGTTTCCTCTGAAACACCTATCTCACCTTCTGCAGCACAACAAACTATGAGAGCACCTGAACACTGTTTGCCTGGCTACATCCCACCTATCACCCAAGCACAAGAAGCTCTTAACACACAAGCTCTTCTTGACAAATGTTTCTGCTGTATTAATGCATTACCTGGAAAAAAACAATAGGAATTTAATAGATGATGAACGCCTCTGCTTATTTATACAAAAGCCCTTTGTAGGTATATAGGCAACAAAGAAAGATCCTTACTGAACGCCTCCCTATTTATTTAGAAAAAGGTAAAACATCTTTGTTAAGCACGACACAAGGCTCAGAGAAAATTTTGAAGTGTTTCCTGGCATCCTGTAGTTTGTCGTGACTGAAATCCAGGTTTTAATTAAAACCCAAGCCAGCAAGTATTTCCTGGGAGAAGATGAAAGCTCTATTTAGAGACCATCTAACAGGAAAACAAGGGCACTCAAGAGCTCCTGAGAAGTGATGAGTTTGGTCTGAAAATATAAAACTTCCATAAACTCAGCTGTGCAATTTTTCCAAATAAATACTCTGAAAACAGGGCAGATTTTACTTTCACCTCAGCGCCAAAACCAGCAGCTCTTCCCCCCACATTAGGTAATCGAGGAAAGCCAGAAGTTTGCTCAACGTATGTAGAAGGAAAAGTGGTTTATTTTGGGTTTAATAGCAGGGTTCTTAACTCCCACTTCTTCAGCATTTATGAAGCTGGGACAACACACGAGAGGCTTGAAGCTTGAGATCTCATAAACTGTGATTCAGAAAAGCCAGGCCTAATAGAACAAATGCATGTGCTGTAAGAAATCCCACAGTGACTCAGCCACAAACCCAGACAGAAATGCAGCTTTTTGGTTATCGTTACAGCCTTGGGTCTGCAAGACAGAAACCAAAACTGTATTTATCCCTATGGCAGCCAATAGATAATTGGACATAAATAGCTCAAAAGGATGAATTATACCACATAGGATCTGAAAGGGTGATTTAACCTCTCTCCCATGCTCTACACCCACAGGCTGCACTTGTCAAGATATGACACTTCTCCCCTACTGTGCCTTCGGCCTCTTTTAATAATGCTTCTCGTCTTCCATGGGACATCGGTTTGGAAATACTCCAGCTTGCTTCCCAGAAATGTTTCCTTCTGCTGGAAGCAGTTCCACATTCACTCTACTTGCATTGCAAACCAGCAGCAGCTTGTTTTGGAAGCTGAATCACCACCTGTCTGACACCACCAGGGAAAAAAAGGAGGATTTCTAGGTGGATTCTGTACCCGACGCCAGACCTACGCCAGCGCACTCCTTATGTTCCTTGTCAGGAGAGCACTGCTGACCAAAAGGTCTCCAAAGCTCCTCTGAGGCACTGAGGATCACATCTAGGCCTGCTCAAGCCTGTCAGCTGCTCCCAATGAAACAGAGTTTAAAATAAATTTCAAGACTCTCTTAAAAAAAAAAAGCGCTGAGTGAAAGTTTTTAAATGAAGTGTTTTCTTTCGCTCCGGAGACCTCTCACTTCAATGTCCATGTTTACTAAAATTACAGCCAAAAAAACGACTTTGTACTATTTTCAAGCCCTTTGCAGTAAGTCATGACGCATTTTGGATGTAACAACACGAAGTTCACCGTGATTAAAGCTCGGTAAATTCTGCCTCCCCGATAACCCAAGTCTTTATTTTGCCAGCCAACTGCAGGTTACCCAGAAAGGATTACGACAAACACTGCAGACAAAAATATTTAACTTGCTGAAGCCAATCAGGAGCATGCTGTATAAAGTTTGGGGGTTTTTAGACAACACACATCTCCAGGTAGGGTAGCTGAAATCTATTCACTTCACTGCCAGTGGCTCAAAAACCTTCAGAGTGACATTTAGCCCATAATTTCTGGGAGCTGGGGTTTTAGGTTTTGAGATTTTTCTCAAACCAAAGAAAAGTAGCCAAAATACCTAAGCAGTTTAAGGCTTTTTGAGTCAAAAACTACCTTCTAAAGAAAACCTGAAGGAGAGAAAGGTTCTACCAGACAAAAATCCATCCATTATTTGACAATCTCCTCAAGACTTGGGAGAAACAAGGAAACATACAATTTTTTTCCAGCCTCAGACCTGTAATATTTTCTTGCACTTTGTTCTTCATAAAAATGAAACAAGGTTTGCTCTCAAATCCATGCAATTATCCTTCTTCTACACAAACCCCTGCCATTTACTTCCCAGAGGCTTTGGATCCCTAGCCAGCCTCTTCCCTCCATATATCCCAGTATACAGAACAGCTTTCTCAGAACTAAATCCAAACAATATTAAATGGTAAAATTCAGGTATACATGTCTGTCTAGAGCTTCCAGGGGAATACAATTGTTCCTGTGCCTCTTGTTCCTGTGAATCATGAGTTCTGGGAGACACTGGAGCCTGCAGGCTGCGCATCACAACTTCTTGTTTGTCGCACAGGACTGACTTGTCACCAGATAAACACATGTCACATACTGACATGAGCAGTGCCAGAAGGAACACCTCAGTCCCTGGAATACTAATAGGAAACAAGCAGTTCTCCCACCCATTCCAAGCAGCTTTCCATGTCTACAGGAGCTGCGAGCAGTTCAAGCAAGCAATTTGCACTCCACATACTCTCTGTAGGAATATTAAGCAGATTTTTTTCCTTCAATAATATAGGCCCGAAAGCTATAGGAATGGATCCAAATGTGAAGCATTTGAACCGAGTCTGTCAACCAGCTGAGATTTAGGGAACCTTTTCTTTTTGAGACGAAGTCAGGCAGCTGCCAGAGTTTCCATTTGCCCATTTTCTAAGTGTAACGCACAAGTCAAAAGAATCAGTGGGAAAAGTGTGGCTGCCTGCCACCGAGCTCTCAAAAGAAATCATCTGGTGATGTGAGGTGGAAGACAGCGTTCATCATTAGCAATGCAAAAGAACAAGAGTTAGCTCTGCCAGCACTAATTCTTGACCACCTACTCTTTTTCTACATGACTAAGCCTATGGAAATAGCCCGCGAGAGATGCAGAGCGTTGCACTTTGTCAATACCCACCACTGCAAATATCAGCCTCTCCAGAAGACATTTTAGGCTGAACTGAGTGTGCAGTATCTCTGTCAACCTCGCTGCACTTCTGTTTGTGCCTTTAAGGCAATGAACTCCCAGATCAGCAAGCGGTCAGGAGTTCACATATTCATGCCCAGGCTGCAACAGAACAGTTGCTCTTTGAACGATTTCAGGGATAATTTAAGGATCTGTATGTCTCAATTAACTCTACACTTCAGCTACACTACACAGGCACAGGACTAAAGTTAATCCTCTTTTATTTGGAAAAACAACACATCAGACAGGAATTCAGTGGTAAGAACACCCACACCTTAGAGACTAAGCAGCAAGCTACTGAGACTTCACAACAGAGCTGCTAGGAAAGCAAAAATCCTCACAGAATGGCCTGGGTTGGAAGGGACCTCAAAGATAATCTAGTTCTAACCCCTATTCTGTGGAAAGGGACACCTTTCACCAGACCAGGCTGCTCAGAAAATGCTGGGAAGCTTGACAGATGCAGAACAGAGTAAGGACAGGTAACTGTGGAAGATCACAGGGAGCAGGTAGTAGGAATACTGTAGGAGAACGTGCTGAAGGCTGAAAACCTCTATTCCCATCTTACCAAGAAGAATCCAGCTGTTAAACAACATTAATATTCAGCACCTTGACTGCCACAACTTCAGACAAATTGTTCCAGCTGTTCCAGTTTTGGGGGGGGTTTTGTGGCTATCAGAAGAGGTTTGTCCTGTCCTCTGCCCCACCCCAGCCTGATCAGCTCCCTGTCTGGGTTGGCCATGTGGCAGCACGAGCACCAGTGCCAGGGACACAGTGTCCTGAGCAAGGGCAGGATTGACCCAGTTAGTGAAAACCCGCAGTCGTGTCAGCTTAAAGCAAATATGGGATGCAGCCTCGGTGTCTCGGGATAGATAGCACTTCTCTCCAAAGAGTGCTGGGAGGCGATAGAGCTTTAAATGGGTACATTTAGAGCTGAAGACAGCATAAAGAATGGCAGGAGGATGGGGGAAGGAAGGTTAATGTATTCCAAGACAAGCAAAATCATTAAGGATGACCAACAGAGCAATGGGAGATGTGCACACTGACATTTAACTTCAGCTAGCCAGGTGCTGGATTAAAATGAAGCAAAATAAACATCCCCATGCATATTTTTCTGTCCCTCAGAAGCAGTGACAAAACCTAATGATGCTCTTGAAGACTCTCCTGCTCAATTATCCACCGTCTGTTACTACCAAGACTTGCTTCTTGTACTTGCTGGAACAAAAAAAAGGCTGATAAAACAACCTACAGCATATTCCTCCAGCTCACCTAAGTGATGCTGAGCTCCTCAGCCTCCAAAAAGGGGCACGATTACACAAACCAGGGAAGGAGGATTATCCACGTCAAATCTGACAAGAAACAAGTGTCTGTCAGACAGAACAATACAAGACCTACAGTTTCCTACCAGGCCAGTCTTTTGCCAGTATTTCCACAACTGGAAAAGAAGAGCACTGCTGACAGCAGCCCTACTCTCAGCAAACATTATGTAGTAAAAGAAATTAAGATATAACAGCTCAAAAAATGAGGCTACAAACATTTACTTCAATAGTGCCCAAGAAAAAAAATCTGGTTTTGAGAGTACTTTTTCAGCACATTCTAAGACTTTGAGTGAAATTCCATTCAAGAAATCATTTCCACTCCAGTCTGCAATGAAGTGGAAAGAGGACAGCCTCCAGGCACTGAGATTAAGCCATGGCCAAGGCAGCAGAGCAAGGCAATGATAAAATCATCACCATCAGCACACAGCACTCCTCTGGCTGCTGCAGCATCATGGTGGGCTCATCAGCACCCTCCAGGCACTCGTGTCTTTGAGACACAGACAGAAACAGCTCCCTGCTGCTTTTCCAGCCTGCAATCCTCCCTTGCCCTTACAATTCAGGAGGAAGCTGCCAGTTGCAAAATGTCCCTGCATTGCAGGAAGCTGTTCACACTCCCAGCTCAGCCAACACTCCACTGTCTCGGGAGGATGAGGATGAACACGACAATTCTCAGTCTCAACACTTGTAGCTGCTCATGGAGCTCAGTACAGGGCAGGTCTCCACTGATCTGTCTGAAAAGACACCTTGAGCCAAACCCACAGAAAACTATTTACTGCAGTTTTGGAAGACCTGTTGCAATAAGCTCCTTAAAACTGTGCTCAGCTGAACAGCTTAGTCACAAAAAGATGGTGGGTTTTCATGGAAGACAACCCTTGATTTTCAAGATATCATTTCTATCACATTCTGAGAACCACTTCCAGCTTCAGTGGTACAAACCACACTGATGGGAGTCAAGCAGGTACACCGTCATCTTTCCAAACGTATTACAAAATGACTGATTAGCCCAGAATTAAAGAATAACATCTCTGGTGTCAGCTATCCATGAAATTGGTTCACTAAGTCCCTAACTCTACTGGCATGAGATACAAAGTTTTCCTCTTACACCAGTACAAGTCTCCCATAATGAGTGACTGAACAGAGTCAAAAAGCTCTACATCCATAGCAAAGAGCACCTCTGTTTTATCAGACTGCAATCCAAAATTGCTGCACAGGTCTTGAGAGTCACTTCAGTGCAACAGTCCCACTCTTTCTGTATCCCATTTGATCAAGAGAGAGTACACTTCCCTTCTTTTAGGAGCTGAGAGCTGTTTATAAACCACGTTTTTAAGTAGAAAGCTTTCAAGTAAAAAATTAATAGCAGTTCCAATGAAACTGACTGTCCTGCCAAGGCCCCACTCTGCAAGGGAATACAAGCTCTGCCTCCAGTCACTGACTTCCACACAGTTGTCCAAGGATTATTATTTTCCCCATAAGCAAAGAGAGCACCCTCATCCGAACACAGCTGAAAACTTCTGCCTGAACACCAGCTCAGTGGTGAGCTCCAACCAGAAACAATGATCCAGATCACCACTGAGAACTCCAGTCTTCTGCTCCCCTGCTCACCATTCCAGTGACTTTGCTGACAGTTTAAGCCCACCCTCAGCTTGCCAACACGTACATGAAGAACTTGTCTTTACCCACTCAAGTGCACCGCCTTGTCATCTCTGGGGGAAAGAGGCTCCAAAAGTAGCAGTGATAAGAGATTTCATGAATTTTTATCCTTCATCACACACACACTCACAACTCCAAAAGCTGACAGCACACCAGAAATGAAACAACACATGGACCTGCCAACTCTACTACTAAGCACACTAACATTCAAAAGAAGGTAATATTTCAATGTGCTTTTTTTCAAACTAATGAATCACTTCCTCTGATTCTCTTACCATTCACAGCTTTTTCTATCAGTTCTTCACAAGCATCGAAGTCCCCCTTCAACACCAGCTTGTCGTGCAGGTCTGTCAACATGGGGTGCTCCAGAGCAATCTTGGTTTTCTTCTGCAGCGACTCGAAAGCCTCGGTGTAGTTGTGCTGCCGAAAATGCTTTAGGCAAAGGCGAATGGCTTCCTGTTCACGGTACTACTGGAACACAAGAAAACCTCTGAGACATGGAGATTTTTCCTCTGACCAGCACTGCTGGCACTACCTGTGAACCTGCCCAGAGACAGGATCTCTTATCCAGGCCGCACAAACGGCTCGCGAGCTGACGGAGGAAGGCTGTGTGAGAAACATTATGAGCTGTGTAAGCATTTACTTTCCAACAGTATAGAAATTATACAATTTGGTATCATCCAATTTAATAAGCATACAAGAGAGTGCATGGTGTCCCAGATCTCTGGGGTGACCATTATTTCCCCCCATCTGCTTGGCCCTGCTGTTTGAGGCCTACACGAAGCACAGAGCAGGAAAAAGCCCTCGCTATCAGTGTTACATAATTTGATTGTATGACTCTTACATAACAAAATAATTTAGAAGAGTAAGTAGGTCACAGCTTTTCTAGAAGCAGAAGGAAAAAAAAAAAGCTGTGAGAATGGGAATGCTTGCAATGACCAGCACTCCTGCCATGGAAAGGCAGAAGGCTGACCCCAAATCCTGTGGGTTTGTGAGGGTTTGGGATCAGCAGCTCCAAGGATTTATGTGCACGCTAAAGTTTTAACTTCTAAATATTCTCTTGCATTTGAAGCAGAACCTCTGCTTTCACACCACGGATGGAGCTACAGCTGCCCATCTCCCACTCAGCTGTGGGAAGGGGTGAGAAAGGTTAAAGAAAACCCACACTGGGTCAAACATCCTGGCACAGACACGAGGGAGTAGTAAACTCTGAGTAAGAGCTACAATTTTCAAAGCTGCTAACAAGATAAGAAACACAGATTTTTAGGTTGATATGTAGCAGAACCACTTATTTTAAATAGACTTTTCAAGACTAAATTCTAAGGCATTAAAGAAAAAAAAAAATCTCCATTTCTATCTTTAACACGCAACTACTGTGGCAAAAAGCAAATGTAACTTTAAGCATCTATAAGACTGATCAAATTACAGACAAAACATTTTACTCCTAAATGGACACCACTGCTAAAAGTGAAGTTTATAGTATTTAAATGAACAGAATCTTTCTGAAAACCTGGAACTAACACTGACATTCAACAAAATTTACTGCTCTCGAAAGAATGGCTCGATAGCAAGAATCTCATAAACTGAAGCGGCTAAGAAGAAACACGGCCATGTGCTGTATTTTTAGTTCTTAATCCATCAGTATTTCACAGCTGCAAATAGCCAGAACTATGCATTTTTAGAAAACCAGTTCCCAGCCCACATAAAGGCCAAGGACATGTACCGATAAGAATGCAAGGCTGCAGCAAAGAATTATTAAAGCTAAAACAGTTTTACAGCACAACTGGCAAAAAACAACTCCTTTTTTTTCTTTCCAAGAGATGCCTAAGACACTCTCTAAGCAAATCTTCACTTGCATGAGTCAAGGCCAAAACCAAATGAGATTTTTTTTTCAAAGGGATAGCAAGCAAAATGAGAGTTGCACACCAGTAACTAACAGCTTCTGCATTGTTAGATCCTCCAGATTAGAAATCAGACAAAATGCAGATTTGGGACAGAGGGTATCTCCTCCCTTCCACCGAGCCTCTCATGACTGACAGACTTAACTCAGACAGCCAGGAATGACTTGGATGGAGTCTGGCCACTTGATGCAATATAAAAGTTTATATTCAAGTGACACCACAGTAGTACTTTAGAAGTTAAATGAAAAAACCTGCTTTAAGCAAAAAATGTGTATAAAAAGTATATAAAAGGCTCCTTTTTAAATGCTGTCATACAGGTTTAAAGAGATGACAACCCAAATAATAGCTTTGATCTGAAGCTGTAAATAATTCCTATGGTTAAAAACGTAACAAGAGCATGATATTAAGACACCACATCTGTCAAAAACACTCGTAGAATTAAAAATACTTATGTGCTCATTATCACAAGTGGTACCCAGTGATAAAGCATCCCTTATTAGGTGCTGAGGTATGTCCACTCCTCAGGAAAAAGGGGTAAGGATGTTTGGAGACAGTAGGCTGAGCTGGACATCAAGGAGAAAGCACTGAGGAATGTTTCAATCCTTATCCATTATCCCCAGCTCCACTCCTCACAGGAGAGGGAGGTTTTGTTGGTACAAAACAAAGAGGAAGGGCAACGTGGTATAGAACCTTCCTCTCATCTGATGTTGCAGGCAGTGAAGAATTATTACACTTCAAAGACTCTGAGATTTCCAAAAACACACGTGAAAACATTCCCACCACCTCAGAAAACTGGAAGAAAACAGGTCAACCTTTCTGCCTTTCCCTAAATATGGGACAGCACATCCCTCTCCACGATCCAGCAACGGTGGCCTCTCCTCTGTGAGAGAGGAGAACATCAGTGACACATGCACTCATCACCAAAATCTTGGCAGTGGATCCTAGCAGAGCTCACACCATCGTGACTCAGTCTCTGCACTGCTGCTTTGGGGCTCCAAGCTTTAGGAGAACAATGCTGGCACCCCTTGAAGAAGCTGTCCCTGCACACAATGCTGACCAGGAAAAGTGTCGGTTCCATGGGATAAGATGGAACAAAACAGATGCAGACATCATCTCTGCATGACTCCTAACCAAAAAAGAAAATAAAAATCAGAGCTTCCTGCTTGCAGCAACTGGTCCAAACTGCCAGACACACCACCACGTGCAGAGCCAGCAAAGGGAAAACCACCAGCAGCTTCTGTCAACTGGACTTTTCAGAACTGGATATCCATCATCAGCTGACTCATGACCACAACACCACTTGGACCATAAAGCAGCTCCAGACAACTTCCACTGTGCTTGTTATTTAAATCCTCCACAAAGCAGCTCATGGTGCTTGGTGTAAATGGGCACGAGCCAGACACCACAGTCACGCAGAGCTGCTTCACCATTCTGGCAGCACCATGAACTAATCACACACAATCTCTATCCCCTTCTAAGTTATTCCTTCTGGAAGCTGTGATACACTGCTCCACTACTCAGTCCTGCTCAGCTGGGAAGGATGTGTTCTCTGCAACACAATATGAGTTTCATTAATTGTTCCAGAAGACCCAAAGCACAAACTGTCCCAATAAAATGTGTTCTGCTTGTCAGTGTGCACTTCCCCCCGCAGGAGAGGCATCTCTAATACTCAATTAAATACAGGTTATAGAAATAAAGTTTGGAACCCCTTGAACTTTCTGTCTGTCAAATGACAAATAGCATAAATCATCTCATCTCACAGTCCAGTGGCACCAGCCCCACTCTGTTCCAGGGTATTCAGCAAAAAGACAGTAAAAGGGAAACATCTAAAGTGCAAGACACCAACATGGATTCTCTTTAATAAAGGTCATTTTTATACCCTGTAACAAAAGCTGCATCTGTAACCCAAAAGGTTCTGGACTCCACGGACTGCAGTTAAAAGAATCAGATGGCAAGAAAAGGGAGAAATGGAACCTGGTTTTGTTAAGATTCATTTCCCTTACAATATAAATACTACTTTATTAATTTTGTCCCCTTTGACTCAGTGTTCCCTTCTTTCATGTTCTTCTTGTGATGTCTACCTGGCAGGTTTTTTGGGTGATGCTGGTGCTTATGGGGTTTCTTGGGGCTGTTTTGTTGGTTTTTCAAAGAGAACAAACAGATAAAATTTAGAAAGTTTCCCTCAGGGTCAAAGTCAGCCATGTGGTTCCAACTATGCGTGTTTGCTGTTTTAATAGCTGATGTTGAAGGAATGAAAAGGTCACATCACTCCAGTAAGAGAAGTTTCACAAGATTCTGAAACTGGGAATCTTCAAACAAACAGGCATCTAAAATGCAGGCCTACCTTGCTGTACCAGTTGAGGCACGGCTGGACCACATCTGGATCATCAATGCCATTTAGTTCAACATACCAGATACTAAAATTGAAGCTAGGTCCCCAGGATAAGAGTGGAACTGGAGAAGAAAGGAAAAGGAGAAAAAGTATGCATAAACATCAAACAATCACTACTGCAACAGAATGCTTTTAAAGTTTACACAAAATTCAGTGTTTCTGACTTAAGTTCTAGCTCATTTAACTTAGCTTAGGAAAATTACCAAATACATCATGTTCAAGTTTGTCATTTAAAGCAACCTGTGCTGAGCAACATTAACACAGCAGATCATTACAAAGCAGAAGCTTGCTTTAAGCAGAAGAGCAAAAACACTATCATTAAAAACAGCTCCAAGAGGCAACAAGCTTTGACAAGGATGGGAATACTAGCGACAGTATTTGCTCCTCATAGTACATTTATTTCCCCATTTGTCAGCAACAATTATTTTCCCTAATGGTGAAGACAAGAAGCTTGGGTATTTTAAATTTTACAAAATTAGTAACATCTGCAAGTTGTGGAGGAGCGAGGGAGGGATAACTGTCAGTTTCTAACTTAAAAACTCTATTTTTTAAAAGCTTTATTTAATCTGTGCAGTTTTTTTGCTGATACTATTTTATCTGACCATTGGAACAAATGGACTTGAAATACTAAAAGACCCATGAAACACATCACAGCCTCTCACCTATGGCTTCTCTACCACCCTGAGTTAACATCTGTGGCCTTGCACTGATTTTGTGGTTAATCTGCAGGTTAAGACCTGGTTCTGCTTTTTGAAGCAACTCCAACCCCCAGAAAACTTGTGTGTGAACTCTGACTCCTTAAAACTGCAGTGAAATCAAGTGGTTTCATTTCAAATACTTTTCTTCCTTTTCATTTGACTGTAACTGATAAACAGGAAAAGACAGTATTGAAGTTGAATGACCAGTTACCAGCAACAGCAAGGAGTCCACTACCTCCTCCCTTCCACAATTTATGCCACTAAGAAATTGCCTGTTGAAACAGGTTCCATGAAATATCACTGAGATTAACCAGCTGAACTCACGTTTTTCTGACCTACTCCTTCAGGAAATAAAAACCCCAAACTCATCATAAAGTTGTTTTTGGGCTCTTACAGGTTTTTAAGTATTTATACTTCAAACAAACTACATCTATGATAGTCTGCAACGTGTTTGGGAACAAGGCACATGTTGAAACACATGATTTTCTAAGTTTTAGAGGGTATATTTACAAACCTATTGCTAAAGACTCACAGTAACTTCTGGGAACAGTCAAGATCGAAAGAGACTTTGTATATGCAACTCTTAAGTGATTTTAATATCCCTAAGAAGGTACTTTCTATTTTACAGCTCTCAAACCATCTTTCCAAACAATTTTTTTTCAACTTGATTATAAAGCACACAGCGTGATGCTTTCAGAGCAGTTCCTTGTAGGTGCATGTTTGTGGAAAGAAGAGAAGTGAAGTGGTCAGAAAAACCAAGAGTCACCTGTCTCCCATCCACATTCCACACACTCTGCCCAGGAAATTTCCCTCTTGCTGACTTTCCTCCCCTGCACAAGCTGAGTGCTGCCAATACAGTAACTTAACACCATAAAACATGACTGCTGCTAAATTCAAGTTGGGTCCCGGATATCCTACCCATTACTGCAGCAGTCTGGCAAAATACCACATCTAAGGGTAGCACCTTTGGTCTGTCCTCAGACCTGAACACACAGACCAGACCAAACTGAAGTTAAATTTGGTATTTGGTCAGCTATAAACATCAAAGTCTATCCAACAGCTCACTGAACTGAAACACTCAACTAAACCACAGACCACCTCAAATGGGCCAAGACCATACATTTCCTGATGGTAAAACTGAGGCCAATTTCCAAACTGAAATATTACCACCTTCTCTATCCACCTCTTTTTCTTTTCAGCAATCCTCCTCAAAACTTATATGAGTTTTTCTCAGAAAACAAATTAACAATTCACCCTCCTCTCTTTGATGCTAACTACAACTCCTAAGAAGTTATTGGGATGTACACAAGAATCTGGGGCAGCTCCCACCACAAGAAAAAGCAAAGCCATCAACTTACTGATATTTGTCCTCCCCACAGCTAACTCAGAGCTTCCAAGAGCCTTTTTTACCAAAAGGAAAAAAGAGAACACCAGAAATGGTGATTTTTAACAGCAAGATTTTCATGGTGGAACCATAAAAAAAGCACATTAAGGTGTACTGGGAAGGGGAGGAAAACACTTCCCCAGCACTGCACCGGCAGAGAAAACCGAACCTGACTCCACAGGAGCAGGAAAAGAAACAAAGCTGAAGGTTCAGACTGAAATGTGATTTCTATTCCAGTTAGGCAAGTTTAAGTGTTCTGCTGGATCATCTCCCCATTTTTGAACTTCTTTCCTGACTCCCAGGAGACACCTCTCACCCTTTCTTCTGCCCTCTCTTTTTTGAGGCCTCCATAGGAGTGCTCAGATCTTCAGAAAAATCTCTTTTTAGAGCACCCACAATCTGACTTACACCTGAAAAGAGGAGGCACTAAGTGCAGCATGGAAGCACTTTTTTCTGCACACCTTTGAGATGGAAATGTATTACAATCAAAGATGTTGAAAGTCTAAAGAAATGTAATTCCTCCACTTTTTATCATAAAGCCACCTCACTATGTTTCTTCCTGCAGGTACCACAGCAATCCATCCTGAAAGATGTAACTGTTCAGAACAGTTGAATTGTCTCTCCACAGTGAGAGGAGCTCAGCAGAGGAAAAATATTTTTTTTAAAAATCAATATTCTTCTGAGAAACAGAAGGTATTTGAGTCACTTAAACACATCTTAATCCATACAAGGATTATTTTAGGGGATACTTCTCTATAATCGCTATGCCTAGACAAGGAATGCAACTCTATAGTAGAGAAGCTAATAGCAAAGACATTAAATACAGTAATTCTAAATACCTCTGTCAAGCTAATTTCTGTGTCCCTCATTTACAGGCAGACATACAAACAGGTACAACATTTGCAAAATGCAGAAAATATCCATTAAAAAAGTATCCATCATTTTTGTTCCATCGAAGCCTAAAAATCTTGAAGCCTAGTTACCAAATCCCATGCTAGTAACAAACTGCAATGAGAATTACACCTGGCATTTTCCAAGTTCTTTCACAGCAATCAGTCTTTACACCTTCTGCTTTCAAGGATACAGCACATAAAAATCTCTGCTTGAAGGAATCATGAGAACAGAGCCAGAAACAAAGCTCACAGACATGAAAAAGATTATTCTTCGATATTTTGTCCGGATAAATACCTTCTTCTCTCTCTCCAGTTCTTTAATGAGGTACTACATGAAATGTAAAAATTACCTGTCAAGTAAGTCAAAAAGCCTGCACAACTGGGCATTTCAGTGCTCAGGAACTGAAGTTGAAGTAATTAAACTAACAGAAGTGCAAGGCTTTTCTTGACTGAAGGAAAGAGGTTATTCTTTTTGCATTTTATGAGCCTGAAAATTCCTCTGATATGTGAGCAGTGGAGGTTGGAGCAGGAACTTTCCCCTCTCCCAGATCTGCCCATGGTTTCTCCTGCCCCATGCCCCCATATAAACCCCACTGCTGTGTTGCTGACAGTGCTGTTGAAGGTCCCTGTGCTGTGGAATCATAAAGCCAATTCATGATGCAAGTGCTGTGAACCCCCAAACCCAAACCTCAGTGATAGCGGGATTTTGCCGTGTCAGACCCCGAGAGTCCAAAAGGGCAGATTTTGGCCTTGTTTCCTGGCACTGTTACAAGGAACACAGCATGGTGCTTGAAATTTTGAGTTACTTTGGCTAGCAGCTTGGAAATTTTAACAAACTCAAAACATTTTCAAGCTGTGAATCTGAAAAATAACAGAATTTCGTAACAGTGTTTTGCAGTTGTTTCACAGCAAAAAACGCTCTCACAACTTCATCAACAAAATGACACCAGCCATCAACCAGAGGCTTTCATAGGTTTAGGTGAAAAGATCATTTCCAGTCCTGTCTTAGCATAGGAATTTCTTCATGAAAGACAGCTTCAGGAAATGAAAGGCTATAGATAAAGGAGAACCCATCTCAAACCATAACCACTGAGGAAGTGACAGCTCAATGAAAACCTAATATTAGTGTAGATAATAATGTTTATTTATGGAATGGTTCAGGTTGCAAGGCAACTGAAAGAGCATCCCACTTCATCCCCCTGCCATGGGCAGGGACACCTTCCACTATCCCACATTGCTCTAAGCCCTGTCCAACTTGGTCTTGGACACTTCCAGGGATCCAGGAGCAGCCACAGTTTCTCTGGGCACCCTGTGCCAGGGCCTCTCCACCCTCACAATCAGGAATTTCCTCCTAACATCTAATCGAAATCTATCCTACCTCAGATAAGGGCGTTTCCTCTTGCCCTATCATTACACGCCCTTGAGAAAAGTGCTACATGAAGATCCCATCCCAAGAAAACAAGGTACTCATGTAATTTCAGAGGAAAACATCCTAGTAATGGGAATTAATCAGCATTTCACTTTCATAACAAGTTTCAACTAGCAGCTACACTTCATTTCATCAGAACACACTTTCCTGGAATACAATTTACACATCCAAAGAAGCAGCCAGAAATATTTCCATTGGTCCCTTTAGGCCTCCAGGAACTACTTGCTAGTTTTTAGCCACTGAAAAATAATATTTTCCAAAAACTTAATGTTGGAAGCTTCAGAATAAAAAATAAAGCTTTTAAAAATTAATTTAACTTCCCTGATGTAGTCAACCTTTAACTTGATTCCTCTGCTAACTCTTGAGGTTTCCTAAAGCCAAGCACTACAGTTGCTTCCAAAAGTAGCAGCCAGAAACCAGCCCAGTGAACAACCAAATCCTCTGGTTCTCTAAGCACAGGAAACCCCACAAATGATTACTGGATTCCCAGCCTGAAGCTTTCAGTTCCTGACAAACATGAGGCGATTCAGAAAGAACACACTGGAGCAAAGGGCTCAGAGGGGAGCCCCTACACAGCCACTATCATCAGAGTCTTGGCAAAGGAATTACCCAACACATCAAAACACTCCTAAATTCATCTAAATTAGCCAAGAGGATCTTATCTCATTTTTCAGCAACTACCTCCTTGCTCTATTTTTAACCTTAAACAGCTAGTTTAAACCCAGTCATTCTTGTACTATCTCAGTAGGTAGGAAGGGAAAGATAAATTTACTGAGTAAGCTGAAAGGCTCCAAATCCTTGGATTAAATCCAACAACTGTAAGGCTCTTGTTCTCTCTGGCCTGCAGAAAGCAAGGAATAGATATCCTTACCTGCTCCCATCACATGTCACAGTACCTGGCCTTAGGGAGCATCCCCTCATCCCCTGCCCCAGCCAAACCAGACATCAGGAGTACAATCCCTCCCTGCCCCTGAGTGTCATCCTTAGCCAAGGTGGGTGAGACACTGTGATAAGAGCAGCAGGGAGAGAACAAGAGAGGCTTCTGCTGTTGCTTTATGTGCTGCAACCGTGTTTGAGAACAAAACTTTTCAAGCTTTTTCAGACTCAAGGCCTGTCAATATAGAAACTTTTACTGGTATTTAGCTTAGTTATTTATTTAAAGCTCTATATAGCAATTCATAAGAGGACAGTAAGCAGCTTCTCCCACAATTAGTTGACTCAACAGCTGTATTTCTGAAAATTGCTCTATTTTGCTTTCACTCCCCAGGATCTAAATTATGAAGCTACTGTTTTTTATTAACAGGACTTCACTGTGTTTCAATCTAACCAGCCTAAAAGATGATGAAATGGAACAGCTATTGTGGATACTTTGCCTGAATACAATGAAGTCACAAGTGCCAAGACAGGCACGAGTATCAGAAGAGATTATTTTCTACTCAGAATGCTGAAAAAATGCATTTACCTATCTTAATGAATCGACAGGGGAACATCTGTTCATCAATTTTATGCTTCAAGGTGAATGTTTCTTTGTTATAATCATTCTTTAAGCCACTGTGGGAAAAAATAAATAAGGTTACTAAATCTTACCTTGTATTTAAGGACTAGCTAATAAATGCAATCTAGGTCACGCCTGAAACACGCAGCTTGTTTCACACCACTCTGAATCATCAGTACACGAGCTGGACCGAGGCCTGGGCTGCTCTCCACCTACCTGTGCCTCCCTGGGAGGCAGCACTGGGATTTTGGGAGGGAATTGGCTTTGGATCAGTGCTGCTCTTCTGTACTTGGAACCCTGAGACTTCAGCTCCTGATGTGCTGAACTGCACTCTTCCATTCTCAAGAGGGAGATGGATCAGATCTCAAAATTATCACCCTGACAAAGTGCTTTGTGATTCATTTATGGGCATGGCTTTCTAAAAATATCAAATATTTAGTATATTTTATCAAAAAACTTCAGTCCATATTTACTGAAAATACAAGTACAGGTCCCAAAATGAGGACTTTTATTAAACTTCAGCAGAAGTGAAACAATATTAAATACCAATAGTTACTATGATACTAAAAGATTTCTTCCCCCACAATTGTAACAGCAATAAAAGCAAATTTCAAGACTGATCTATCTAAAGAGGGCAAAAGTGTGGGAAGGGCTGTGGATAGATTCTATATGATTTTGAATGATACCTGCAACACAGAATTCCCCATGTTTGTCCATGGGACTATTCTGCTTGACTGCAGATGATATACCCCATACATTCCCTGGAGATGGACTTCCCTTCTGTAGGCCCCCCAAAATACACTGGTTCTGGCTACTCTTTTCTCTTGTGCTCTTGGATTATAACTCTTATTTCCCTTTCTAAAACAGCACACTCCTTAAAAGGCCCTTGCAAATTTACATTAGCAACTACTCAGAATAATCTGATACAGCCAAAAGGCTCTTTTTTTTCATCCCTATCAGTACAACTCTATGAAATCCAACTAAACAAAGGAAAATGCAGGTTTCCATTTGCCTGCTTGATTTATTTACCCATCTGAAAAAGGCAGATCACATGACTAGTTCAGATCTTTAAGGCTGCAACAAGGGTTTTGACATGGGTAGGTTACTTGGGCTTTCAAAAGTTACTTCAAAGTCCCCTGCACCTGGGGAATCATTCATCCCATGCCTCAAGCACATGGAAGGACAGAATTGCAATCCAGCAACGCTGTACCCAGCACTCAGCTCTTCCAAATCCCCAAGAGCTCGCTCTCCACCAACCTTTTGTGGTTAGAGCAGGATAAGGAAGGCTCCTGGAGCAAGCGTTGGGATTGCTGCTCTCTGACCTGCCCACAAACACGAGGGCAGCCAATGGCAGGGTCACAACCACAGCTCTGCCTCACTGCTGGCCATGTGTCTGCTGGGGAGCCAAGGGGGAAGAGCACTTTGGTCCAGCCTTTACAATTCCCAGAGCTGATGGAATCACGTCTTACCTGGATAAGAGATCTGTCATATTCTCCTCATTCATCCCACCAAAGACTTTAAACTTCTTTAAATTGCAGACATGCGTTTTCTCATATTTGCCAAATGTGATGCTCTGGACTATAGCAGGTCTTTCAAGCTTCAGAATCAAATACTGTGGAAGAGAAAATAGTGAGTTTGAATATTAAACCCGAGGCTGCAAAACAAGCTAAGGGGGAAGCATTACAGCCTCCAAATATTCAGTTTACAAAGCCAGAGAAATAACGTGAAGAAGAAACCTGCCCATTATGGTATTTTTTCATTTGGTCCTGTAATGAAGTAAAGGTTTTTAAAAAATACTATTTTAAAATCAGTTTACCTAGCAAAAAGATTTGGTTGAACTACTTATGCCTAGCAATTCTATTCAGAGCTTACATACATTCCTTTTAAGTTGGACGCAAGACTTCCTGAAATCTGGCAAATAGGATCAAACTACAGAGAGTGAAGATTCAAACGCCCACTACAGCCTGAAATGAAACCTAAACTGAATGCACAATTAGATAAATACAGTATGTTCCACATGCTAAGAGAACATCAAATTACTTTTCCTCTCTGGGCTGATGCTGTTTAACCACTGAACACAAAGTTTGGTGTGTGGCAAACACATGAACCAACTGCTTATTAACCATCCCAAATAAACCGAGCCACTTAATTACAGAAAAGGAGCTTTACACGGAAAATGATGAAAATGTTCTCCCTTGTGAACATTTGCTCCTCTCTCATACTGGGTGGACACAATCTGTGTATGGGTAGTCAGATTATTTATACTCAGGCCACAGCTACCAGCTTCACCAGCACTGCTGGAGGAAGAGGTCTGTTCCCATAGAAAAGCAGGTGCAGGGAAGCACTTCCACCATTCACCAGGGACCACCAAGTACCTTCCCTTCCAAACCGTTCTTGGGGGGGGGGGAGAGTCTAGAGACACCTTGTTTTGCAGAATACATCAAGTTTTGTATCTGAAAACAATGTGTTTCACTCTCTTCCCTGATTTCTCAGAAATAAGCAGTGCACCACAGAGGCAAAGCACAGAATGACAATTACTCATCGTGCTGGATTTTGTTACAAAACCCTGTCATCAGGACTCCAGCACAAGCAGATCAGCACGTTGTAGGACACCTCCCACCGCAGGCTCTGCTGGTGGCCCTGTCCTCCAAGAAGCAGCACTGCCAAGCCAGACATGATGCCTGAGTTTTGGCCTTTCACCAACATCAAGCAGAGTTACTTGCATGTGTGTGGCTGCTTTGTGTAGATCCTGAGTAGAGACTGAGTAGTGTCTCCTATGATAAACATCTTAGGAGAGTATCTACTATCCTAGACAACTCCATCAGTAGGGCAATCTTACCCTAGAAAGGTAACTTTTGGGAGTGCAGCAGAAAAAACCTGCTCATCCATTTAGTCCTCACATTTTTGGTTTTTTCTTCTCAGCCCTATAAAGCAAGTAATTCTCAATCTAGGAGCAGTACTGATATTTTTCTGGAGAGCACCAGGATAAAGGTTTGACCTCAATGGCTGGTTCCTACTACACTTACAAAAAGCTTAAGATTCAGAGAAATACTTGTACACAGAGTAGTTATGGATGAGGATGCAGACTGGATAGGTACTAACAGCAGATTTGCTGTCAAAGATGCTTCCCGCATCTCAAATTTTTTCAAAATTAAGAAAATAAACCAGTAGCAGCACTGTGAGGGTACAACAGAAGAATGCTTTAGTGCTTTTCCAAATACTTTTAATGAAAAATTTCTACTTTTGTGAAGAACACCATCCACTTTAATGTCAGAACCTATCACTTACGTAGCAGCAAGCCATGCTGTCGTCTCAAAGTACTTCCCAAACTTCAGGAAAAAAAAAAAAAAACCACACTTAAATTCTATAGATAAAACTGATTTTCTAAAGAGAAGAAAGGAAAGGATGAGCAAAAGGATGGTCCTTTAATGAGCAAGGCAGCACTTGATACATGGCACAGCCCGCTGCCAAAATTCCCATACAGAACAGACAGTACACAATGTCTAAGAACTCCTCCTACACCATCATATCTTCGCTGCAGATTTCTCCCAAAGCTGGAAAAGTGAAGCCAGTACTACCAGCAATTGCAATTCTTAATCCTGCTGGAATCCCAAACCTAATGCCTGGGCCATGAACACATACTTTCTCAAGTACCACACAAGACTTGCAAAAAAACTTGGCACAAACGTCATCCTGCATTATTCAATTCCTACCCTAAATTAAGGGAGAGAAAACCAGGACTGCAGCTAAATCCTTTATGCCTGGAAGGGAGCAAGGCACAGCAATTACTCCACATGGCCAGCAGTGATTTCTTAACCCTACAGACAGGGAACTGCCACCCTCCTTCCCACTTCCACACATCCCACCACCTGCTGAGTCATGCAGACCTTACAGAAAATAGAAGCACAAAAGCTAAACTCAACCATTTTCTGTGAATTATCTGCTGATTGATATGGAAACAAAGGACAGATTTGCTATAAAACCCTGTGCCTAGATATGTTTTTATGGTTTATAATGCATATACACACACATCAAACTGAAAGACTTTTAAACTAGAAGATACATTTAGATTAGCTATTAGGAATAAATTCTTTACTGTGAGAGTGGTGAGACCCTGTGGATCCCCCATCCCTGGAAGTGTCCAAGGCCAGGCTGGACTTGGAGCAACACGGTCTAGTGGAAGGTGTCCCTGCCCATGGCAGGGGGCTTGGAATGAGATGTTTAAGGACCCTTCTAACACAAACTATTATGTAATTCAATGGTATATGTAAAAATACACAGATGTACTTTTTGGGTTTCTATACAAACACCACTGCACAAACACTGCAGGTACCAGCTACGCCTCAAGAGCTGCTAACAGCTGGCTGCATGGATATTTTTGGACTGCTACCAGGATTTTAGCTGTGACAGACTATTCTCTGTAGCTCTAAAAGATGTGACAGAAGTGTCTGTAGGATCAAGTGATTTATTCAACCTGGAGAGAGAAAAAGTCTATGAGATTTCAGGCAAATACATCAAGATATTTGACACTTTTCCATTTTATTGCTGTGAGTAACATCAGTACAGTTAATGTCCATGTATTCACGCAGTATTCCAAAAATCCAAATTATAACTGAAGTGTTTGTCCATTAGAACATGGCACACAGATACTAACTGGGATGACTGAGCAAAAACTTCAGCCCAACACTTAGTAAAAAGATGCTACAAAGCACTAGAAGAGGAAAACTTCTGGTTTCTGATTCAACACATTTGTAACTAAATATGTACAAAGAACAGAGTAGGTCACATATGGCACTTCAGCACCCCAACAGCTGCTTACAGTGCACCCCAAAAAAAAAAGCAAGTCCAGCCTTGTCACACTGGGAGCTGCAGCAAATTCTAAAATTTCTTGAAGCTCTGGTCTGCGCTACCATTTGATGACAACCATATGTAGGCTGCTGCATCACACAACAGAGTGTAAATTTTATTAATGTACTTTAAATTAATTCCTGATACAATCTACACAGCAGGATGGAAATCAGAGGAAAACTCGTCTTCAGATGCAAAACTGAAAACAATTGTTTGGACAATGCCACTAACTTTATGCATATGATCTTCAACTGTTCAAAATTCACAATTCCACAAGACTGGAATCAGCTGCCCAGGGAGCAGGTGGCAGATCTGGAGGTGTCCAACAAACAAGGGCATGTGGCATTTAACTGGACCCTGGCACTGAGAAGGTGGTGATCAGTAAAAGGCTGGACTCTGATCTTAGAGGTCTATTCCAACCTAATTGATTCTGTGATCAAATATTCTGAACTAGATTCCAAACTGCACTACACAAGCTGCCTGTACAATTAGAGTCACACCATCTTTTACCAATTTCTTTCTCTTTAACCAGTTCTGCTCAAGCATATTTTTTAATTAGGGAACAGTGGAACTTGCATTGCATGTAAAAATAAAACCCACAAAATAACACAATAACAAGGGATGCCCTTGTCCATAACACAAACATCTCGACTGCTCTTGCAATTAAGTTGGTGGCTAAATAAAAATCTATGCTCTTGTTCTGCATGTTATTAATCAAGCCACTCAGGGGAATTAAATGCTCTGCACAGTCTTCCACATCAGACCATCACTGGAATCATCAGCATGAGCCTTTCTGACAGGGCCATGGTCATCAGCATCACCAGCCTCATTGCTTCACACTTCCAATGTAAGCCGAGAACAGCATTAAAAATAGAACTATCAGCCCTCTCCTGCCTGAATAGGTTACTACATAACAGGTTTGTTATTAAATATATAATTTCTGGGTCATCTATTTCAAGACTCAAGTAAGATATCTAGTTTAATAAACAGAAAAACAGCTGTCAGATGTATTTCCTTTCACTGGCACTCATTCATAACCAACTGGTGGCTTTCATGGCCATGAGAATTATTTAACTCTACCATATCCATGAAGCCAGGAAAGCCCTTTACTAAATATAGTCACGTGGCAGCTTTTCAAGTGCCTACACTTCCACTTTCATTTTCTTTCTCTTTTTAAAAAGGTTTGGTATGGACTTTAGCACATTTACTGCATTTTCATTGAGCTTCTGAACGCATCTTGATGTTTTTGCCTGACTCGTGCTTTGAAAGAAAAGGTGCCTGGAAAGGTTTTGTTTCAGCCAGTGAGGGAAGGGAATAAACCAATGTTTAGGGACTCACTCATATTTTTATCCCTAAGCCAGCACAGCATCATCACCTCAGCAGGGAATTGCTAAACCCCGGCATTAAGGTGAGGCACTGAGGAGACAAACGCGAGCAATCTGGGCTGCAGAGCTTATTAAAATATCTCACATTGAGCACGCTGGACATCAGTCCTTGTGCTGTGCCTAAGCCCTGCTTTCAGCTAATAAAGCTGGGAACAAGGAGAGCTTTATTTCCCTGAGTTTTAGCTCGTTTCCTGTCCGGACCATTATGGCCACCCACGCACTCGAGCAAGTGCGTCACCGCACGAGTGACCAGTTTTTAACTGAAGAGCTGCCAACACAACACCTATAAAATACTTTCTAGCTTTATTTCCTATAGGATCCATGATGTTTATTCCAGAGATTAAAAGTCATGTGTCTAAATCAATATTTTTTGAATATGAACTATTCAATTTGATTTTTCCCCAAATTCTCTCCTCACCACACTTATAATTCAGCCATCCACTGTTTCAACTGAAGTTTTCCAAGCTAAGATTCTGCTGTAAGAGCTTCAGCCTCTGGGAAAAAAACCAAGGAAGCAGAACACCTATATAAATGTTTTTCCTGCATTTAATTTGGCAGTCTTTCAATGGACAAGGTGCAAGAACTATTTTGATCAAAATGCAACCAAATCTGGAGTTCTTTCATCTGTCAAGTATGAGACAACACAAATGGGAACTGCTTCTATATACACAGAAATAACAAAAACTGCACTCTTTGCACTCAGGACTCTTCTGCAGATTTTAATTCCCCACTTCCTCCTTCCAGCTGATTTTTCAACAGAGAAATTAAACCATAAGAAATGCTTTACATGAATAATTAAACACTCAGATTAGAAACATGAGAATTTGCTGCAGTATATAGTACTTTATATAGTATAAAGGCACTGCAAATACATCGTCTCTCTTACTCAGTGCTCAGGATTCAGCTTGCTAAACACATGAGCAACTACACAGTACTTTATATTCTCATTATGAGACAAAAAGATTCAAGCAAGAGGATACAGCAACATGGCCTTTTCCACTCAGGCAGATAGGTTTTCTGTTAGTTTTGTCTTTAAGTAATAGAATAAAACTCAAATACTGTCTTGACAATCTCAGTTGCCATATGAGAACTTTTTTTTTGCAAGCCAGGCCTTAATCCTGGATACCTAATATATGTCTTGATATATGACACACAGGTAGATAATGCCAGTGTTAATTCATCTCTCTCCTACCAAGAAGTCTGGGTTAAATGCCTGGTTCAGCATGCAGAGCAGTGCCCAACTCTCCAGGGTTGGAGTCAAGTCACTCTGCAATAGTATCTCCATTCAGGTCACGACTCATACACATGAAATTTTTGGAAGACATCTCTTTTAACAAGCTCGTGTGGCTTGTACAGAAGTCTGCCACTCTAATTAATCCCTGCTTAATCTACATGTCTGAGTATAACCTGCATCACTCCTTGTCAGCTTTAAGTATAAATTGGGAATATTCTAAAGCATCCACTTACAGGAGGTATGTTTCCATTCCAGAATCAGATTTTTGAAAGGACTGAATGTTCAAGATGGTTCAGAAAATTAAAGAGTGAATTTAAGCAACAACTAAGAGCACATCTCAGACAAAAAACCCAGTCCAAAGACACGCCATGAGTCAACCCTGCCTTGGGAACAAAAGCACCCCAAGAAAAACATGTGCTTCCTGCATAAAAGAAAGTAAAGGATGGCACAGGCTGGAATACAATCCATGCTCAATACCCATCACTCTGCAATCCATAGTTCCTAGATAGACTAAACTGCTTCAGGCTATGGATTAAAATCCTACATTGTTTATCAAAATATAAATAAGTAAAATAATCAAATTCAAAGAGCAGTAGATGCACAAAGGCATCAAGAAGATCAATACCAGTCTTCACAATCAGGTTTAAGGAACATATTAATGGAATACAAAGGATACCTTTCCTTCTCCTCTAAAAAACCCAAAAACCTAATTTTACAGACACAGTGACATAGAAAGATTGATCAGAAAATCCAGGTGAAAGCCCTTCAGTGGCAGCAGATGACCTGCTGCTCTAGGGAGATCCAGTGCAGGCTCTGGATCTTTAACACAACTCCAAGACAAAGCAGCAAGGTTTACCTGGAGAAAGATCCTGTGAGATTTCACTCATGAGGAGTACTTGGATTAAATAAGTAGATAAGCAGAACTTTGCATGAGAGAGACACTGTGCAAGTCACTCTGCTGTGTACCAGTGCTTTAAACAAAGAACTGAAAACAAGCAGCATAAGAGACATAGAAGCTGATCAAACATGTCAGAATAATAAGGTACAGATCTAACACAGAGAGAAGGATAACATTCACTGGAGTAAAAAAAAGTGGAAAAGAATATTCTGAATAATCTAACAACCTTAATAATAGCAAGAAAGTAAATTAGATACTAAAATCAATAGAAATCTTATTTTAATAAGGTGCTTAACCAGCAGAAGAGGTGACATTTGTATGTCTAACCAGAAGCCACATTTCTGAACGTGCTATAAGGAGAAACAAATACCAGCTCCTTAGATCTGGGATTCAAGGCCAAGAACCTACAACAGCCTCCAGTAGTGCTGACAAAGGGGGACCTGCACGCCTCATTAGCAGCTTAATCTCACCATAAGGTTTGATTATTTCCAGCACTACCACGATTGCCAAGGAGGAAACCTGAAACTTCCCCCGCAATGAAGCACTTCTAGAAGGATCGCAAATTGCTAGAAATGTAAATATCTCATGTACCAACAACCTGCATTTTACTCAGAGAAGGAAGCCTATAAATATGTCGATGTCAATAGCAGCAGCCCACATTTAAAATAAAAACCCAGCATGCATTACATAGAGCAGCACAGATTCAGGAGCTTACCTGGGGAGGATAATTGCTTTCTGAAGACCATCTTGAGGATTGATCATTTGGCCTATCCACCAAGATATTCCTAAGAAACGAGAAGCCAAAAGTAATTTAAGTAACAGCTGCATATTTTACATCTCCAATAAATGTGTTGTACATTCAGATCAGTAACATTCTCATGCAACTACCTAAATCATTAGGTACAGACTCAGGTTCTTCCCCTCCTTTATTAAAGATTTTCTACACTGCTGTTTTACAGGACCCATCAAAATACGCCTTCAAGCTTTGTGGTTATGAAACAGAACTCCAAGTTGCGAAATAAAAAAATTCAAATTGTGAAATAAATGTAAAACAGATGAATTTACATAGGCTTAAGTCTGTAATGAAGTGGAAAAAAATTGGCTTATACACCTCAGCAGGGTAAGAACTTTTCAATAAGGTTAAAATGACAAGGAGTTGGAGGCTTAGTAAGCCAAAACCTCTCTTTTAGTAGACAGGCAATACTGGAAGGGAGAGAGCGGGCTGCTAACCCACTTAAGCTTTCCTGGAGCATAGAAAGATGACCACCAGAGTCATGCCAAATTTTAACAAGTATTTTTCATAAGCTACAAGCCCAGAATAACACATTATTAAGTAGAAGTTCAACTCTTCAACCAGCAAAATTGAATTGCTTTCTTTACTTTGAAATACTACAATACTTAGGTAATTATTAAATTCAAAATAGTTTGGTTTTTTTTTGCTAAAATGAAACAGATTCATCATGACAGTCCCATGACACATCTGCTTTCTCCTCTATAACCATGAAGTAAAGCTCACGTCCCAGATAAAACTAAAAAAACCCCTAAAAATCCCTAAAATATATATAATTATTGGCAAGGTGACAATGCACCACCTGCTGGACAGGGCTTGTGAGCTCCACCACTTCCAACTAACAAACTCGTCAGCTCATAAAACTTATGTAAAAAGAAGGAAACAGTCATCAAAAGGCTTCTGCCATCTCCATCTGCTGTGTAGGAGGAAAAGAACACGAGCATCTGGATTACTACAAAGGGCTGGAGGAAAAAGCACTCTAATGAAAGATCCAAAGGGAAATAGGTTAAGTCAGAGGTTGAGCATTACCAGACAGAAATCAGCTGGCTCTTTCCACACTGAGCAGCCCAAAATCACCACAGTAGCAACGGTATCCAGGCAGTCCCTTGCTGGGACAAGGGACACGGCCAGGAGCCACACCAGGGTGGCCTCTTAAATCTGAACACTTTTGAGAGCTGGCCAAGTGGCTGTGTCTATCCATAGGCTTGGAGAACACCTCCAGATTTTCACACAGTTCAGGAATAAAACTGAAGTTCCCCCTCCCTTTAGCTGATTCCCATCATAGCGCAGCATTTATTAACACAGCACTGCCAGCACGGATTCAGGTCTGTGGCTGCTTTATTCACCCATCCCCACTTGGGAAAACACAATGGAACAGCACTGCCCTCTGCTCCAACCCCATAAAACATAAAAAACATGGCTCTACATAATTCAACATCCAGCTAACAACATCATCTGCAGTGCAAAGAGGCTCAATTACAAGAGAAAATCTGGCCCTGTCTTTAATAACAACTGGGACAAAACAAACCGATCTAAGCAAAGGCAAGAATTTGGGAACTGAGACACAAATTTCTAATAAAAGCTGCCAGTCTGAAAGCTAAGTCACCATTAGAAACCACAAGACACTTGCTTTTGAGAAGAATCACCTGCATTCTCCTGTACCATGCCACAGGCAAGACATGGTATTTAATACATTCTTAATACCTCTTAGTATCTGGAGAGAAAAAAAATAGTAAACCTAAAGATATGTATCTTATATTAAATACTTTAGGGATAAAAAGGCAGATAAAACTAGATAATGCGGTATGGCTTTTCTCCTTTATGGAACTTTATCCTAATCCTGGAACACAAAAAGACAAGTTACCCTACGGAATAAATTTTATTTATGATTCCATTACATTTGTTTAAACATTAGACAATAAACTCTTCATACACTGAGCAACACTCACAGGAATTGGCACTGCTGTATGGTCAGATAATGCCCAGCTGGAAAGAGGCATTTTGTACCTGGGACAGATCCCAAATAACATATTTTTAGAAGCAGATTTGTTTGCTTCTCCAGGTCAAAGATCAGTTTTGCCACAACCACGGAAGATCTCAATCAGTACAGCTAGACAAGATAAAAACCCTTCCACAGAGCGAGAGAAAAGGGACAGGCAGCTCACACAAAATAAAGGCTAAAAAGAAATGTGAAAGATAAAGATGGCAGTATCAATGGAGTTAGAAATGTTTAAAATACATGGGTTATTAATTTATCAAGATTAAACAAACATTGGAGACAGAAGTCCATGTGTACAAAGCCAATTTACCATAACAGTTTAGGAAAATTTATGGACTTGGAGGAATTCAAGCACTGCAGCAGCCGTGAGGCAATAAGAAACAAATGCATGTCCTAACAGCAGATGCATTTTCCATGTAAAGCCCTTTTTCTGGACATCACAAAACTCCTACACAGTACCCGGAGGGAGGCTTTGCAGATATGACACCTAGATTAAAATCTGAGAAACTTTAGAAGCGAAAATTCCATTAACACGACAACTTTCCATGTAATTTTCACAAGACATTAAAAAAAGGTATTTGTAAGCCCTCAAGCTACCACAAGTACCAATGGTTTTACGCAAGCTTTTCCTGCAAAAAAAGCAACCCATTAAACGTGGTTTGAGATAACTTCTCATCATCAGCTGTGGGTACAAGATCAAGTCTAGCACAAATCTACAACACTGCCAAAGGGACCACCCCACCCACTCGCAGAGGATCCTCCCCCTCCCTACAGCAGCAGCTATAATAAAGATTTGCATAAATAACTTCTTTCGTCAGATCAGTTCTCCAGCTCAGCTCATAACAGCCAGCCCAATCTGAGACTAAAAGATGAGTGGTTGGACTGGGACAAGGGGTTCCCACCGGAGTGAACTCCCAATCCCCCCTTCCCACTGGAAAGAAACTATTAAAAAATGAGATGACGTAGCACCTCTGCTATGAGAAGCAAAGCAGGAGGGGCCATTTTATTAACACCACAAGCAATTCCAGAGGCGGCCCTGGTGTGCCTTATTTCCTAACCTGGCTGCCTGCACAGCTCCCAGCAGCTAAGCCTCACTGTAAGCATTCCCATTGCTAAGAGTGGATGGCTCCATGCAGAAAGCTCTTGGCAGAGCACAGTGAAAGTTTCTTTTCATTACCCAGACAGACACTGGTCTCAAAACTGCTGGAAGGAGATAATTTTTCCTTTTACCAACCCAGAAACTGTCATATCCTTTGTGCCAACTGTTGGCTGATCTCTGCTGGAATGACAGAGATGTCCCCATGCCTGGGGACTTCTCTGTGCAAAGAGCTCTGTGGGCTCAGGCACGACAATCACTAAGGGAGAGTTTTCCTTTGCTCTAGTGGGAAAGGGAGAAATAAGATGACTTTGCAGAATACGCTGCAAATTAGGTTTAAGGCTGCTATAATTTGCATCTAACCTAAATATTTTCATGGAGCTGCTATTAGGGAAATCCATGACTTTAGGAACAAGTCTTTAAGAATAAACAAATCCCAAACACTCTCTTTGCTTGGCACATTCATATGGCTCTTCAGAGAGCAGCTGTGCGGGAAAGGGCACAGGCTCTACTAAGAGGACTTGGAACTCAGACTCTCTTCTTCAAAACCGCAGAGCTACCACGCCATTACACTGCAAAAAGGCACTTGGAGTGCTAGGAAAACACAGACTGGCTGGAAGTGGACTAAATACTTGCTCCAGGGTTGTCCACGTGATGATTCTTTCAGATTTTCCTACAACCATCCCAAAAGAGATTGGGAAGAATACAGCAACTGGAATACACGGACTAGAATTTTCACTAAGTCCACTGTAAGACGTGGTGGACCAAACTATTCCAAACATGCAGAACCCTCACAGCTGCCAGCAGAAAGCATCCATGGAGATAATCCTGCCCAGCCTAGACACTGGAATGTACACAGAGCCTTAACCAAGAAAAACAGGGAAAAAAAAACAACTTACCACCTAAATACCCAATGGATCTGGAAAGAAATACAGATTTTTTGTTCCTCCTGCAACTCCCATAACTCACAAGCCATGCTGGTTTCCATGCTGGCTGCAATGTTTGAAAATCTGCATGTACCTATAGCTGTCCCCTAAAACAAGTCAAAAAACACTTTTTAAGTGCTGCTACAGTTTCTCTCCTCACTGGAAAACTTCTCTGCTCAGAGTGGCAGAAGGATGTAAAGGCACGAAAATGTCTTAATTGAAACATAATAAAAACGGAAAGTTATTATGCAGCTATTATGCAGATGCATTCAGGAAAAAAACCTGGGGGGTTGTGGGGTTGCTTTTTTACAATATAGGATTTCTTAATCTCTTGCACAGAACATAACCTCTTGAGTAGAATTTGTACAGGAGTGCAGTTTTAAATATAATGTCACGAGGCTGGCCAACTTTCTGCTCAATTTTGCTTCATCTCCTCAGCAGTCTCACACTGTCATCCAGTATATTATAAACCTATTTCTATAAAAAATAAAATAGCTTAGTAAATACAGCATTACAAAAATAAAGAATTTAGAAATCTTACAGAAACATATTCATCAGATCACAGCTGACTATACTGGGCAACAAACCTGGCATTACTTAGCTCTGGCCTAAAAACAGCCCAATTAAAATCAGGTTCTCAATTTTTTCAATGAAAAGCTTGCTTTAGTTTTTAAGCTGCCTATCATCACTGCCAGACCAACCTAACTGCTTCTTAAATGCTAGATGACCCTGTCATAGACATTTCCAGTGAGGCAAGTTAGGAAGTACATTTTTTTCACTCCCCCAATCTAGTTAAGACTTTAAAACAAGACTTTTTTGATTCACCAGCTCTTCCTCTAGACGTGACAGGAATTAAATAGTAACAATAGTGACTGAAACTGCAGCAGTGTAGTGCAGGAAGACACAGAACCACGTGGGGTTGGGAAAGCTCTAAGATCACCAAGTCCAACCATTAAACCAGGACTGCCAAGGCCACCACTAAACCACGTCCCCCGGTGCCACATCCATGTGTCTTTAAAATCCCTCCAGGAATGGTGACTCCACCACTACTCTGGGCAGCTGAGCCAGGGCTGCACAGCCCTTTTGGTAAAGAATCCCTTCCTGATATCCAATCTAACTCTCTCCTGGCACAACTTCAGGTCATTTCCAAGTTATCAGAGCCTGGTAAATAACTTCTATTCCAGTGACACTCAACAACCCTAAATCACAGATTAAACTTTTGACTGTATCGCAGAGAGATTCAAATCCTTGGTGGCAAGAACTCCCAGCTCCAGACTGGGAATATTAGTATTATCACAGAGGAAAAACAAACAGGAGAAAAACTAAAGTTGGGCTTATTTACTTAAGTTGTTACCCACAGTAACTTCACGCATCACAGATGATTACCAGCCTAATTGTCCCAACATTTAGGGATTATAGTTTAGATGCAATTTCACTGCTAAGTGATGCTGAGAATCTTTTAAGCTTGAAAAATTACCATGATTTTTTTTCTCCCTGCACTAACTTTGGGTTTAAATTTAAGAATTGTGAGACCACTAAAGCAGATATTTTCTATGTAGTTTGATTAATGTCTGTTTTTTTATAAGAAAGTAACTTAAAATGCCAGTGATATTAGTGAACTCAGAGATTATAAGATCATCTGATGCAGTTTCTTTTGCTCATTTCATACTCTGTGTTCACCTGTACGTGTTCACTTGTACATATTATAATCCTCAGTAAGGATATTTGAGCACACAAGGATATCTTTTAACCAAGCTTAGGTAAGATACCAGAAGACTCCCTGAGTAGAAATAAATCCCTGGCTTAATAAAAAGACCAAGAATAGCATGAATTCTGCCCTTCAATACTCAAGGAAAAAGATGGAGAGATTACACTCTTCAGTTGACTGAATTTGTAGCCAATAGATAAAATACTGGAGTAAAATCCTCCAGAGTTTAAAATGCCACCACCCACAACCACTGGATAACAACGTTCAGTTTTCATTTTGAGAAAATCTCATATCTATCTTGAAAATTGTTTGGATCATGTGTGAACATAGGGATTTCTACTGCCAGCAATCACCACAAAAACTTTGACTTTCTAAATCTTCCACAGTTCTGGTGGAGCAGCTCACTTCAGCACTGCTCACTTTTCATTTTCAAAAGCATTTTCTTGGGACGGGACAGATCCTTTCTAAGTAGATTAGAGGAAAGCAATGTCTAGCACACATCTATGTAAATTCCCTGTGCTGTATTTTGGAAGCATCACAACCTCAGTAGAGTATTTCTGTTTGACTAATGCACATATGGAAAAACTTAAGGAAGGCCAGGAAGTAGATCAAGGCCTTCCACGATTTCACAACAGTGCAAGGATGCTCTTATATTCCACAATATCTGTAATAATTCCACTCAGGGGAAGCCACAAAACCAGACTGAGTGATTATACATAAAGATATACATTGCTAATGTAAGCCATAAACACATCTTTAATACTCATTAACACTGTAACCTCACACCCAGTAAAAGTTCACCCAAAAAACTGATGCCTGTAAAAGAATTTAAAGCAGACTATGTTCAACAAAACAGACTGAAGCGCCCTCATGCCCAAACTGATGTCAGGTTTGGAAATTTTCCCACCAAAACTCTATGGAAAATGCCTCCTGGTTTCAGGTGGGAAAACTTTCACAGTTTTCCTTTCAAAATTAAGCCTCTCTCACTGACAGTGCAACTCAGGGAATGCAGAAGACAAAATACTGATCTGGGAAGATAAGGAAGTATCAGACTGCTAAGTGCTGGTTATGTGGAAAAACGTAGTACAGGTCAAACATTTAACCCTGGATTACATCAGGGAATAATTCCTTATTTTGGATTAATATACATAATTCATGCTAAAGGATACAACAGTTCCCAGGCCAAAATTACTTTCATATTTGGCAGCTTCCAAACCCTGTAGCAGAAACCAGGATTTTTAGAAGACAAAATTGAAAGTTAGCAATAGTACACTGTCCCATAAGAGTGGAGTGGGAACTCATTCATCAATTCCTTATTCACGGGTCAATTTACCTAACCCAAATTTTTACCTCCAATTTAACACTCTGTGTTAAGAGCATCTCTTTACTAATAAAATTTTCAAGTGAAGAACAGGCTGGGAAACTGCTGTTTAAATATAATTACCATAACAGCCAAATGCTGTTTAAACTATGTACTGACAGAAAAGGATTCCAGAAAAATACAGGTCATGTCCTAAACAGAGTTTCAATGTTTTTTCAGGCACCTTCCCAGAACTCAAGCATGACATTATGAACCCAGCCAGTCTCAGGAGGAAAGGCAGGGAAGACCAAGGAAAACACCACCAAATTCAAACTGACCAGAGCCCAATTTTTCTCCGTGATGAAGATCCTGTCCTTTTCCAGGAACAGCAGAAGGTGCCAGCAAAGGAAGAGCAAGTGCTATCAGCCAGTCTGCTCCTGAAGTTTAAATTCAGACATGCAGGCTGCTGTCCTCAACCTTAATAGATGGTTGTGTTCCTTGATTTAAATTGATCTAGGAAATAATTTCTCAAGGATAATGCACACTGAGTTGCAAGTAATGACTGAAATAGCAACTACCTAAAGCAACAAACCACTCTACATCTTCAGTGTTCCTCTCCTCCCCTTCCAGGTGTAACTGGTGTATTATGGAATTCAAACCCAGCTCACTCTTCCTACAAAATTCAACAGGCAAAAAAAAAAAAAAAGCAAAATTACATCTGGGTTTACAAGTTTATATTAACATGCAATTAAAGTCAAGCACTGGCTTGCTTTGGAACAAGTCGCCATCTATGTAAGTGAGGGAATCAGTGCTACCCACACCACTTAATCTCAGCAAAAAAATCAGGATCAGATCACAAAATCTGTGGTGGTTATAACCCAACCATTCTACCAGCAATCTGATAAAAACAATGAACATAGAGAATTAAAAACCATATTCTTTGCCATGAAAAAAAAAAAAAAAAAATCCAGCAGACTGTACGTGATGCCTGAGCAACAACATTTATTCCAAGGAAAAGTTTTAATAACTAGTCTTTAAACCAGTAATTAGTAATTAAAGGCTGGAAAACTTTTATTAAACTCACAGGCTATACAGCCACATACACAGCAAATGATCCAACAATCTGATGATGTTAACACCTCCCATGAAAATTTTACATTCTTAATGATCTGTAAAATGCCATCCCAGAATAGGCTGAACATCGGAGCACTACAGGTTCTGCCAGGTTGGGCACACCAGGGAACCTGAGCAATTAGCATTTCACCTTCCTCCTTCTGCCAGTGAATAAACCTGTCTAATCTCTTATATAATGTCTATATTTTAACTGGAGCCTAAAGAGGTTTCTCCTGATACCACAGCACTTGTGCTTTTACCTGGGGAGCAAGAGATATCATAACTCATAATCCCTCATAACTTCAAAATGTTGTGATTTTTTTCACTCCCTCCACCTCTGACATTTTTCCTTCTCACTAATTAACTTTATCAGACACCAAAGAAGCATTTTATAGTTATGTGTTCAATTTGTAGGCAACTTTATTTTCTACAGAAATATTTTGCTTTGTAAGTACTGAATTTTAGCACTCACAGAAAAATCCTAGGCTACAAAAGTGATGCAAACAAGAGGGAAAATGCCTGTCAGAACATGAGGTTGTCTCGAAACATCCAGAATGTCCACACAAACAAGCAAAGAGGAAAAAAAAAAATTTCCATTGGCTACTGGAAAGGATGAAAAGCAGAGCTGAGAGCATTTCTATACATGCGGCTCAGCTGAGAGGAAAGGAGTGGGACAGCTCACTGGTTAGCCAGGGTTTGCATCTCCTGCTCATTTTAATAAATGTTGGAAGTATTGATCAATATTGAAAGTCTTTAGCAGTTACAGAGCCAGCCCCTCTGCCTGCTCACCTTCCTCTATCTGAAGGCAAAGCAATTACAACAAGGAAAGTGAACTGGCTATGCCAAAATACTGAAGTAAAGCTAGAAATGCTGACAACTTAAGCTGAAAAAAAAGTACATTCATGCTTATTATTAGTGCAAAAAAACCTCCAAAGTCACAGTTCTACAACTCCACCACCATTTGGGTCTGGTTTAGATGGCTTTAAACTGCTTAGACCTCAGCAGAAGGTATCCTCGCCTTGAAAAGGGAACAGAGCTTGGGCTCAGGGAACATAATATTAAAAATAAACCTTTTCATTAGTCAGGACTGATCTCAGCTTGAACAGGAGATTCTTCAAGAGCTGGGCGCATCTACAGGGAGGTTTATGAACCTCTACGGTACAGATCTGAGTCATCAGTTTCATGTGGTTGTAGGAGAAACTGAGAACCACATTTCACTGGCCACAAACATATGTTTTTTCCTGTTACAGAAATCTCAGCGAGCACAGGAGCTGGAATTCAGGTTATTTTCAACCTGGGGTTTTTTGTTTGTTTGTTTAGGTCTGTTGTTTTTAATCCTTATGGACTTTACCCCAAAAAATTTGCTACATGTGTTCTCTTCACCTTCTTGCTAAGGTTTTGCAAGATTTGAAAACATTGGAGTACACCTCTTTCAGAGTAGACCACTACAGCAGTACATTTTAGTCTGGCCAGGAACTTGCTGTTACATTCTCATAACTAGAAAGCAAAAATAAAATTTGCATTATCACTTTAAAAGCCTATGAGTCACTCATATTTTAATATCAAAGTATCTTTCACTAAGTTTTCTTCCCCTAGTTTGATGGAAATACAGAAAAATTATGAAAAAAAAATTATTTTAAGTGTATTTTAACAAATCAACTAGATCTTTCCCTGCTCCAGGACACTTCCTAGGAAAAGGACAACAGAGTTATTCAGCCTTCAGCATATGACACCACTCAAGGCATCAAACTGTAGAAGCCTGGAATTCTATGAACAACTGAATTTGACCATGAAATAGATAAAAGTGAGTTGCAGTGAAAAAGTGACACCAACTAAGAGGTTGTTAATGGTATTTAATTATCAGCTAAGAAACCAATCTTAATTTATATTGTTAATAACAACCTTAGCACAAGAAATAAATAAAATACTAATTAAAAATCCTGGAGTCAAACACAGGAAATATAGTGATCTTCCTCCACAGAGATTCCATACAGGAAAACTTGAAGGACTGACAATTTGAGCAACAGAAACGGGATGAACATTCCTCACTAAAGTATGTGAATAGAGGAACACAGCAGAAAGCTCTTGTTAGTCTCTGAAGTGAGATTTCAGCTGTATAAAACAGTGACAGAAGGACCTGAGTGCATTACCAAATACAAAATGCCATCAGTTATGAGGCTGATGCAGCCACTAGAACCCACAGCCCCAGGATAAAGTCATCTGGCAATAAAAAAGAGTACACAGCTGTCATACACAGAGCACAGCACTTCACCTCTCATTCACCTCAGGAGGAAGTTCAAACAGCAGCAGGTACAAAAACAGGCCACTAAAAAAGCCAGGATATGAAGTGCTTCTCTCAGTGAAGAGCAAGAGCTTCTGGTTGTATTCCCTATCAAAAAAAAACCCAAATTGGAGCAAGACCTGCATTACCTTCTATAACTGTTTATTCCCTCCTTGTCCAGAAAGAAACAAAGTGACTGAGCTCATCACTTCTGCAGGAGGGCAGAGAAGGGAGAGGAATGAAGTGCATTGCTCTGTCTCTGTGCATGTCTAAAGACAGCAGCACTCGTTTCTGTCACTGGAGTGAAGCCACTGCCGGTGCTGGGGCAATCCCGAGGCCAGTCCCATGTGAGGCATCAGGGAGTAGCCTCCCCTGAGGCTCCATTCCTTCGGGAGGAGCCTTGGAGAGGCAAGGAAAGGATCAGACAGAGCATTCTCAGGCAATGGGCCGGGTTGATCATTTTCCAAGTTGGGTAAGCCAAAGCCTCTCAATGCACTGGTGTGTCTGCACAGGCAGAGCATCTCTGGAAACACCAGATGTTTCAACACTAAATTTCCTCTTGGATCAATTCTCTTCCCAAAGGCACAACCTCCCCTACAACCCAGACTGAACCAGCCACTATTACCAAACCAATTCTTTGATTTCTACCCACAGTTTCTAAAATAAATATCCAACTCAGTCTTCTTGCTGGTACAAAAAATAGACAACTCCAGTGATTTGAAAAACAGCACAACTATTTCTTTTCATTAAGACAATCATCACAATGTCTGGAAAGGTCCTTGCAAACATGCAGGTAGCTGCAGTACTGATGAAATTGCCAGAAACTGGACCCAGCACTAACTAATCCTCCAGTACCACCACCAAATGCAAGAGGAAAGACACTGGCATTCAGCAGAGGAAGCTTCTCTGTCACTGAAAGAAAGTGAGTGCTTTTCAATAGATCCTCAACCAGAGCATGACCAGAAAGGCCTTTGAAAAACACTTTTTGTTTTTCTTTGTTTAGGCTTTTTTTAATTAAAAGAGAGGTTATCAGATGATTTCAGTGTTCTGAAAAGTTTCAATGTCAGTTAAGCATCACATAAGCAGGTGAGATGTCACTAGAAATCTAATTTCTTCCCTGGTCAGCAGTGATGAAAGTTTTACATTCCAGAACTTTGTTTACATTTAAAACCATACAACTACTTAAGGCATGTGTTTAAATCATGCTTTACTTCTCTGCTGCTCCTCCCTGAGCACTTTGCCTGCAATACCACAACTCCCAACAACAATCAATAATATTTCCTCAGTTGTATTTTCACTCCTACATACATTGAGGGCAGAGCCTCTTTTCTCCTTCAAGGTTAAAGTGGTTTCTTTCTAGCTATGCCAGCAAACTCATTTAAACAACAGTAAAACCAGAATTCCCAATGCCATAGAATCATGCAGATTGGAAAACATCCTCAAAGATCAAGTTCTCCCAGACAAGCATTATTTTGTTCTACATATTAAACACTAAGACAACCTTTAGCTCTGTGTGCATGTTCATGCCACAGGCTGTTATGGTCTTGTTCCAGCAATTTTCAAGATTTCCATCTTCAGTCCATCCCCAAAAACCCACCCCCCCATATATTTCTTATTAAACTTTCTCTTTTTGAGAGGCTGATCTTAAATCAAGAGGTTAAAGCCTCTCCTTTCCAATTCAGACTGCATTCCAGCTCTCTCCCAGGCCATGGGAATAAAAAGTTAACAAGCAAAACCCAAAGCTTCCATAGCAAGACCAGAATTCCTCAGACCAAGGTCAGCACACCAGAGAACAAGCCCGTTGCTGGGATTACAGTGCTTAAATGCAGATAAAATTGTTTTCATTGATGACAAGCACTTCTAAACAACATCTTAAAAACAGCCAAATGCAAGGTCACACGTTTGTAAAATGCCAGCCCAGCTACAGGAATGGGAATTTGTATCAGGGAAGGCATTAAGGACTTTGGGCAGCACTGCAGATGCCACGTGAAACTTAATTCCTGACACGAGGCAGTAGCAAAATGGACTAATGGGAGCCTTGGAAAGGAGTATCAAGGAGAAAGACAATACTCTGTGTTTATATCGCATCACTGAGATCAATAATGGACTGTCACCCCTCTCCTCAGGGACCAACACTTTAATAAGATTTTAAAAGCCAGAAATGCCAATAGAAATAGCTACAAGACCATCAGAGACCTGAAAGAGGCACCCTAAGGGCAAGCTGTTTTAACGGGAAGGGTAAAGGGATGGCTTAATTACCACCAAAAATTACCAATTAGAAAAGAAACCAGTTCTTTTTCACATCTAACACAGAAAATATACAGAAAAACAGAACAATCAGAATTCAGTTAAAAACCTGTTTTTGGAGGTTTGCTTCATTTTGGAAAGTGAAGATAATTGAGGATATTAATAATTAACAGCTAAGGCAACTCTGCCACTTGTTGGTAGCGGGTGAGTTGAGGTTACATCAATCAAAGGTCAGCAAATGCAGCACAATCGATGATCGGATGAGTCTCGACAGCCCATAATGACCTCGTTGTGCTGTGACCCCCGAATTCCAGCACCAAGGATGGTTCATCCAATAGGTGCACCCAAAACATCAAACCTAAACCACGCGGTGGCCACTCCCAAGTTGACTGTCAGCAACCGGAGGAATTCCACAGGCTGCAGCTGGATGCCACATGGCCAACAGAGGATGGGCTCAGTCGGTACAGCAGCACGAACCGATGGCTGCAACAGCTCCTGCCAACCCCCAAATTCCTAGAGGCAGGCGATTAGGGCAGCAGGTGACCCCTTTCCTCTAAAGCCACACAGAGCAGGGGACACAGCCCAGCATTCCGGAGGTCAGGGGCAGGAGAGGATGCCCAGCTGCCAAAAAACACAGAACCCACAAGCACCTGACAGAGGCAGGGCAGGGCAGGAGGGGCACTGACCCTTCTCCTCGTTTCACCCACTGACTGACCAGCTTCTCCCACACCAGCACCTGTTCTTCCCCCAAATCTGGGGTCAGCTTCTCCTCTTCAGCTGCAATTTTCCTCTGCCCATACCTCGTACTAAAGCTACCTCCAAACTTGACTCTCCAGGCCCTCCTCATTTTTAACTCACCACCCCAAACCTGCAAGCCCAGACCCTCTGCCCCACGCCACTCCTCCAAAATCTCTTCATGAACCACTGCCCCAAACACAGCCCCAAGTGATGATACCCTGCCCCTGAACCTCCCGCCCTGCTGAGCCCCTCCTGCCCCACTGACACCCCCCAGTCCCGCACTACAGATCTCCGTCAAACGCAGCCCCCCAAACCATGCTGTAGAGAACCCTGTCACACACAGCTGCCCCGAACTCTCCCGTAGAGACCCTGCTCACATGCGGCCCCCCAAAATCTGCTGCACAGAGCCCTCTCACACACAGAACGCCGCTCACACACAGCTCCGGTCCCACTCC